>JABWIB010005646.1:15367-25646 GCA_016617825.1 Platyplectrum ornatum
GTCAACAGTTAACACATCAGTGCCTATAGCCCTGATGGCTAACCTATGACACGCCAATGCAGTTAGACTGACACACCTGTTGATGTGGAAAACCTGCACATTTAGAGGCTGCCATTTGATTCACTGTGCTCTGTTCCAATCCCTGCATGGAGGTGTCACTGCTGGCGCGATAGCTCCAGAGAACCAGTTGCCATATACTAAGGCTTGGTTTGGAGTCAGAGCGGCCGGATGTACGTCTCTGGACTGGGGTCTGTGGGTTACCCCTGTCTGTGCTTTGGGGTCATCGTCCTCCTTGTACTCAGAAAGCCATGCTGCCTGGACGGCTCCCTGACCTCCCGGCCATTAGAAATGCTTGATGTCTCCCAGAGCCCTGGAACAGGGAATACACACCTGCCCAGGTAACTGGACTGGTAGAAATCTGACAGACAACACAAAAAGGGGCAAAAACAAGAAAAAACCCACAAATGCAAAAAGCTTCAAAAAGCAAAAAAAAAAAACGAATAAAAAACAAAAAAACCCCAAAACAAGTAAAAGAAACAGACTGACAGCTGAAGATAGCAGCGCTTGCTTGGCCCTGAAGTGCACTAAATACAACAATGCAAATGCAATTCAGCCACAGAGTCACTAAAGTAAATCTTTAATAGTTGTTTTGCTTTTTGAACAAATAAATATATTAAAAATATAGCTCAATCTTTGTTGGGGCTGCAAATATGACCAAATGATATTTCTTGAAGTGACACACAACCCGAGGAAAACTATGCTTTTTTCCGATTTTTGACACACCAAGCTGAAAAGGTTAGCCATCACTGGCCTATAGGGTTAAATGATCAGTCGTCCTCTGTCTGACAGGGTTGTTACCTAGACACCTCTTTACCACGTCTGCATTGCAACGACCTTAACTCTCACCCTAATCCCAACTCTAATAATGTACTCCTAACTAATACTGGTCCAATGGAAGGTGCAGGTCAGAGCTCCAGCGGTGGATGAAGGAGATGAAGACAGAAGAAGAGAAGAAGAGAGACGGAGAGAGCAGGGTACAGGACGGGGCAGATGAAGAACAGACATAGGGCTCCATTTACTAAAATTATCGCTGGTGGCGATAATCAGATCGTACAGGCTCGCAGCACCTCGCTGCGAGCCTGACAACATCGCCCCCAGCATTTACAAAGACTTACCTNTCNGNCGANNTCCAGCGGCGTCCCTCGATGTGCTGCCGGGACTCCTGCTGGCCGCGTTGTGTCTCAGGGTCCCGGCGCATGCGTAGTATACTGATGCTGGGACTTAGAAAATTTCTAAGTCCCAGCATCAGTATACTGCGCATGCGNTTTACAAAGATGATTTAAGTCCTCAGTGGAAACAGGTATAAGTGTCTCCTTAACCCCACCCTTATTCTAAACCTCACCCTAACCCTCCCCTTCCATCATCATATCCCTAACATCCATGAAGGTTTCCCGATACAGCCTAATCCTAACCTTCCNATANAATGAACCATTCTCTTCCCTGACCCTAAACTTCCAGGTTTTATTATCCGTCCCTTCCCAAAGCCTTCTCTTCTATTTACAATAACCTCTGTCCGTGATATTTCTTCCATCCGCTATCCTGGTTCCTCCGTTGGGTAACTGTCAGAAAAAGGCTTTGTCTCTGTAATGATGGATAACTATCCAAAATAGACACTTTACAACCATGTTGACCATTCTGAAAAACAGCGATTTTCTAACCTTTATATTGCTTTATTGAAGTTTAAAAAACAATGGACTGGATCCAGACTTACGCACTATTGATCTTCAAAGTGACTTACAAACGAGTGGGTAAAACCATGTTGAATTGCAGGGGAGAGATAAAATGAATGTTAGCGTTTGCATATACGGGCAATACTTTATTGTTGCTTATAGCACATAGATACTGACCAGCGTTACTGNTACATTGTTTTTAGACTTGGGCTGGGAACATCATCTCTCAACTCTAATACTGTTTGCAACTAATTCAATTTAACCTGCAAATCAACATGGTTTTACCCACTCACTTGTAAATTCAATAGTACGGAAGTCTGGATCCAGTCCAATGATCTTAAATAGACCCTAATGTCTTGTGTCGTTGGTTTGTGTGTCTGCATTTGGGTCTAACTCAGGTTTGATTGCTCTAGTGTGACCTTGACTACATGCACCTCAAGGCGCAAACAGATGCAGCAAGAGTCGCGTTTATTTCTTGATTGGTTATTATTGTGCGTGCGATCTTTCTAAGCATTTGCCAAAATGAGCAATGCGANCGGCATGCTTTCACCTCTGGGTCAGGCGTTTTCTGCCTGGTAATTATTTTAAATGAAATGCTTATTTTGGTATTTTGGTATAAGATAAGGTTTGCCCTTGAGGAAATATCTTTAAGCAGTGTAACAGCACCAATGAATTGAGAAAAAATCTGAAAACATTAAATCTTGTACAAAACGTCTTATTAAGCCCCATTAATCAAAATTATAGCAAATATGCACTTAGAATAAGTAATGATAATTTCAGGTTGCCTCGTACAATGAAGACCTGAAGTTGGCTGAAGTGCTTATTATTGATAATAATAATATAGCAAGTATATTTAACATCCTCAGTCACTNGGGATGTATTCCTGAAAAGCCAGCAGTGGGAGATTGTGCTATGAAAGCAGCATTTCTCTCCGTGTTTAATCCTTAATCCAGGATAATGGATGCTGGTGCTTTGTGGTACATTAAACGGCAAACAACAGAGTGCCCANTATCACACCATCCAGCCAGGCGTGCCTTAACACAATAATGGCACAGAGNCATGGCTGGTTATTACAAGGGAACATGGTTCACTAATTAGGGCTAAATCAGAATTGTTGACTATTAATTGTTCAGCTATATGGATACATGTGACCCGAAAGCAGTTGGGGGTTTCAGCAGATACCTTAATACAATAGAGGACAATATCTATTGACCTTGGTGCTCCCAACCGGTCTTACCAGTGAGAGCTCTCCTCCCAATCATTACTGCTCATTCCAGTAACTGAAGGATGGCAAACCGCTAAGGACTGATATCCTTGGGTTTTGTGCTTCCGACTCCTCCCCCTTTTCCCCCATTTCCATTTGTGCCTATAAATTATTGCGGCCCAACCATGAACNATCTGAAGGAACAAGAAACATGTTAAATGGAACACTGTCATCAGTCGGACATCTAAATTTCGACACAGATACAATAGCTTAATCATGGTTGAGATAAACACCCAGGCACACAGAATATTCCTATTAGGAATTGCCTTTTGACAACAGCTGGAAACTCAGGAGCGGAGTGTTTTGTACCTAATGGAATGGGTCATGTTGGAGGATCTTCCTATTTCTCCCTATTGTATCATATAGATCAGGGCTCTGATTTGTAAAGCATAACAGTAAGTCTAGGTTAAAGATTTCCAGAGGTTAAATCGGAATCCGTCCTGGGAAAATTGGCACATAGGAGATCCCTAGTTACATATCCTGCAGATTGATGTATGTGACTGCAAAGCTACTGACTGAATATTCTTTCACTTTCGCATTCTGTATATTCCCACTGATGACAAAATGCCAGCCAGGGCTGAAATTCACTTTCAAATTAACCATTCTTCTTTAACATCTCGATTAGAAGACAGGATGGCATTATCACATGAATAACTGGCATACCTGCTTGGAATACTGATACGTCTTCAATTAAGTAGGTAGAGCCAGAGAGAATAATCGTGTTTTCTTTCTCTTTTGTATTTTTTTTGTTTGTTTAGTTTTAGCTGAGCAATAGAGAATCATTCATTTTATTCCTGTCCATGTGCTCCTTCAGAGAGTCTACCGTAATTCTAGTACCATGACTGGCATTTCTGGGAATAAGCTAAAATGACACTGCCCACAAGTTTTCCAAACTCTCCAGTTAAGTTTTAAGCAATCACAACACAAAACCCCATTTGTTTGCTTATTCCTGTAGATAATGTTATTTTTTTATCCCTTTCTTCTTTAATTGCACATTGGAAAGCAAATGGTTACGCCTCACGTTTAGTGACCAATTAAATGACCTCTGCACATGTTCGGTCATTTGTCACTTTGTCAACAAGTTCTTTCCTAAAGATTTGATCCACGTTTTCCGCCTATTATTGAAATGTGATTTATTAAACCTTTGGGTTTTTTCTTCTTTAGGAGAATATTTTTAGGTCAGTCCTGAGTCTCCATGAAAATTAAATGAACTCAAACATTGGTTCTAAAAGTTACAAAGGCTTGTTAAGGGACTACAGCGATTGTTTTTAGAGAGAGTTATTGTATAGTTTATGATATGGGAAAAATTTAAACGAATAAGAGCACTTCTTACGGAGTGTGCAAATTGCTTTTTGTAAAATCTCTTGGATGGATTTATGTTAAAAAAAATGAAAAGAACCAAAATAATAATTAATAATAAAAAGAAAATAAATATTTAGTTAGGTAAGTTTATCGGGTATTGTACAGAAGATGATATACAGACTTCTTGATGAAAGTTGTATATGTAGAAGTTTACCAGCAAAGTTTTTAAAGTTTTAACATTTAGGGATGTTTTTTGAATGTTTATTGATTTATTCGCTAATTAGGCTTGAGTATGGAAAGGAAGGGAGGAGGGACTTTAGCAGTAAGCGTTGAAGTCTGTTCTCGTCTGGCCACTCCTCCTGACAAAGTCTATTAAAGATGAAACGCGTAGAGATGTGTGCTCTCTACTAAAGACGAAACGCGTAGAGGTGTATGCTCTCGTGGAACACAGCTACTATCAGGCCACATCAAGCCCTGGAAGTAATCAAAGGGGATGAAATATACTGGATTCTGATGACTGGATGTTGTGAGAAACCTGTCTGCCAATTATTTTGTTATATGCTTTTATATATGTATATTAGATGTTGGCAATGTAATCTTGGTAAAAATTACCCTGATGAAAATCTGAAAATCACCACTTAGGTGATTGAAACATGGGCACTTTCCTATTATATGAAGACTTAATAAATCTCATGTTTTGCATCATATTGANATATATATATATATATATATATATTAAAAAGAATGAGCAATACAATTTAGAATAATAGAATTAATGCAATGCAAAATTATGTATATGCCAGAGAGCCAGAGAGGATGTAGATGGAACAATCAATACTTATCCACCATCTGTATTATACATTGTCTCTGCTCTTGTATCCTGTGGTCTAAATAGCACCAAAATAATTAAAGGAAGATTAAAACAAACTATAATAAAACAAATCACTGCAACATAGAACATTTAGCTTTTTTGAAACCCTCTTTATTACTGACATTAAAGTAAACATCAAAGCATCTAAAAGTCAGAACATTTCAGATGTGGAAAATGACCAGACTGCAAAAACTTATGTTGGGTACACACAGTCGGGCCGATATCTGGTTTATCGTATGACATAGTCTGGAGTTTTTGAAGCTCCTAATTTTCATGATCAACTGTGAAATAATGTTAAAAGAAAATATGATAAGAAAATAAAATCACACAGTTACCAGTAAATTATGCCAGTGTATTATAATTATCCCCATCTATAAAACCCCACTGCCCAATACATTGTAAGCTTTTGAGCATTGTCCTTTCATCCCCAGTCTTTATGTCATTACCTCATCTTGTGCTATTATGTTTTTTTTTTATAAAATTGTAAAAATCTTTAGGCATATTCAACATAAAAAACATTTAAAAAAACATTTTAATAAATAAAAGAATTAATAAATAGAGAGAAGTAACAAATAACCAATACCATAGCATATTTTAACCAGAAATTATTAATAATGAATTAATATTTTGTGTTTAAGAGAAAAAGTAAAAAATAAGTTAAAACTAAATTCTATTCACTATTTGAATTCAATTGTATGACTGGTTGTGCTCTTAACCATCCAAAAAAATGAGTTTAAATAAATGACTAACATTTATCATTTTAGGAAGGTACTGTAAATCATAATAATTAAGTACAAGGTGGAAAACTTTTCATTGAATTTAATAGAATATAATTATACTTTTCAATTTTTTAAAATTTTGTTCAAATTTTCCTGCTGTTAATATTCCAGAAATTACATTATAATATCATCAATATCAATATTAGTGACAGAACAATAGTTACTTCTGATCTAAGCCCCTTTAAATGACTTTTACATATGTTCTAATTCCCGATGTAACCACCAAGATAATTCTTCACCATTTNAAATTTCTGCAACAAAGGGAACATTCTAATCGATGTAAAGGCGCGGATATAGCTTTAAGTAAGAGAGGAAGAATAATCATTAAATCCGTTGTAGCAGTTGGGTTCTTATTTGTCATATTCAGAAAATTTGAGAAGCTGCAGAAAGTTGAGAGTCGTCCAGCTGTTAAAATTCACCACGCTCTCTGATATCAACACATGCACTCAGGCAAAGTCCCCCCCAGCTGTGTCGCTGGACAGTATTCTAGAAAAAGTCTATTTATATTGTTCATCTATTTTACTCGGATTTACAGGTATAAACTTATCATAACAAGGATCTTTCCTATTGTGTACGGTGTCCTTTATTTAAAGGCGAAGCTTCTATTATTTATATTAGTAGTAGTAGTAGTATTAGGTTTATTTGCTTTTTAAATGGCACAAGTATAAAAATTCATTAAACCAGAAATCCCATTGCTAAGAAATAAAGAATAAAGTTTTTTTTTAGTGGTTATTAATCAATGAATTAATTAATGAATTAAATAATGTTATTAATTATGAGCGTTTTCTGTTTTTGGTAAAAAGATTTGTAATAGTTATCATGTTTCCATAATTTGTTTTTGGAAATCATAGTGTGAGCTAATAGGAAACATGTTTAATGTGATAGAAAACTTTATAGTCAGATTTCAAAATGTAATGTTACTCTGAATCTACAATTTGGCATAGGATAGAATAGATATTATATGGTATTTATTGTATTATATTTTTGGGGATTATATTTAGAATGTGTTTGGATCGACAGATATAGTGGTACAATCATAACTTTGGGCCAGATTCAGATCTTTGGGCACCCATGACATGTCAAGAGTGGGTAAAACCATGTTGAATTGCAGGAAGGGGGGGTAAAATGAATGTCAGTTTTTGTATGCAGGGAGTAACCAGCGTTACTGTTACACCGGAAACATTATCTCTCAACTCTAATACTGTTTGCAACCAGTGAAATTCCCCTGCAATTCAACATGGTTTTACCCACTCTTGACTTACGCTGGCCATACACTATGCAAACAATCGACCAGCTTTAGTCAAGAGTGGGCAAAACCATGTAGTCCCTGGTAGCAAGTGGCCAGATTTTGGAGACAATAGTCAGTGGTTTTGTTCTCTGGTCAAGAGTCTCCGTTCTGTTTCCCACTTCAAGTATAATCATGGATGGCCACCCATTTCCAAGTCCAATAGTCCTGGAAACAAGAGTTCCAATAGCAATAGGATGTAGGTTTAGGTTTACTAAACTGCAGGAGAGGAAAAGTGGAGATATTGCGCATAGCATCGATCAGAATCTAGTTGACATTTCCTAGTATGTAATAGATAACCGAAAGTTAGAAATGATTGGTTGCTATGGGCAACATCTCCATTTTCCTTTCCCGTAGTAAGGCCTTTTTAAACTGTTTCATCAGGTCTGATTGTGAACCTATTTTTCAGACACGCTGACTCTCCAACATGACCCATTCCACCAGATACATTATACTCCGCTCCTGATCTTCCAACTGTCACTCACCTGGTTTTACTAAATTAACTGATGTTTGAAAAAATATCTATTNAACCAAGGTGGTTGCCATAGTACAATGCCATAGTAGAGCATTGTATGGGTCATTTTGGAGGGTCTGGCCCATCCACGATGGGCCAGATTTAGACTTTAGGCACTATTGACTTAATCACGACTTACACCAGAGCGGGCATGTTGAATTGCAGGGGAGGTAAATGTCATTAGTTGCAAACAGTATTAGAGTTGAGAGGTGATGTTTCCAGCCCAAGTGTAATAACAGTGTAACAGTAACGCTGGTCAGTATCTGTGTGCAACATGCAACAATAAAGTATTCTCCCTGCATGCAAACACTGACATTCATTTTACCCCCCCCNATATATATATATATATATATATATATATATATGATTATACTATAGACTATATATATATGATTATACTATAGACTATATATATATGATTATACTATAGACTATATATATATATATCATTATACTGTAGACTATATATATGATTATACTATAGACTATATATGATTTCGATGATTGTT
Organism: Platyplectrum ornatum; assembly: GCA_016617825.1. Classification (NCBI taxonomy): domain Eukaryota; kingdom Metazoa; phylum Chordata; class Amphibia; order Anura; family Limnodynastidae; genus Platyplectrum; species Platyplectrum ornatum. Next base: position 23,622 of record JABWIB010005646.1, read on the forward strand.
TTCCATTACTTTCAAGGTCGTCAAAAATAATTGGAGACAGGCAGTGCCATCGAATTTTACCAGAAGAGCTGACTGTGCTCATGAAAGGGTTAATTTAGAGTTCGTTTTGTTTTTGCTGGTCGCTGGTTGCATGACATTTGCTACATTATTATATGACCCCTTCTTCCCTTCCATTCCTGTCCAAACAGAATGAAATGGGTAAATATCGGCCTAAAACCCTGTTTTGATCATTATCCGGCATTTACCAGCGTGTTGTACACATAGTGGCCAGGATGTAGCTACAATGTTCCCTCTAACCAAGGTTTTTTTCCAATTACTGTTACATTTTCAGGAGCATAAACTGAGATATTCCCCCCGGACCTGCTACATACTGGAAAATACTTCAATAAGTGAGACCTAAGCAAGGGTCATTGAGACGCAGAGCCGGCGCGCACGCTTCTCTTCTCCTCCAGGTCTCAGTCCTCTTCAAAAACATTTAAAAGGTCATTTATATCATGAAGGATTCTGCGGGCTGCTCTTATAAGACTTTCAGGTTTTGCCGCATGTCGGAAGGCAGTGTTCTCACAACCGCATGAGCGGAATGGTTAGGAAGACGTTTCAAAGGGCATGACTTTAAAAATTGGGATCATTCAAGTCTAATTCCTTCTTCATAAAATATCCGCAACAACGTTTGTTTTTTCAATCAGTAAAAACAAGACCGTGGACCGGAGGCCGTTAGATCCCCGGATCGGATGCCAGGCATCAGGAAAATGCTGCGATCAGACTAAATTACACTTTACGTACTATTGACTTACTCACAACTTACTCAAGAGTGGGTAAAACCATGTGAATTGCAGGGGTGGTAAATTTCATGTGTTGCAAACAGTATTAGAGTTGAGAGATGATGTTTCCAGCACAAGTGTAATAACAGTGTAACAGTAACGCTGGTCAGTATCTGTGTGCAAAATAAAGTATATTCTCTCTGCATGCATCCCCCCCTGTAATTCAACAGGGGACAGGATAGTCGCGCTTATGCCTTCCCAGGATGCATCTGGGCCTAAATTCACTAAGCGGGGATTTTGCAGGGGAACTGAAAAGTGGGGATGTTGCCCATAGCAACCAATCAGATTCAATCTTACATTCTCCAGTATGTAAAATGAAACTGAGATCTCGAATCTGATTGGTTGCTATGGGCAACATCCCCAGTTTTCAATTCCCTTTCAGACTTCCCGCTTAGTGAATTTAGGCCCTGGAATTTGGAATGAGTTGCTCCGACCTCTTAGTCAGTTTACAGTATAGACCAGGGGTAGGCAACCTGCGGCTCTCCAGCTGTTGTCAAACCACAAGCCCCAGCATGCTTTGCCAGGTATCCACTATGTCTGTGCAGGTAAAGCATGCTGGGACTTCTAGTTCTACTAGAGGGGGGTGGCATATTGGGGTAGAGCAATCCTCTAGTGCAGGGGAAGGCAACCTGTGGCTCTCCGGTGATGTCAAACTACAAATCCCAGCATGCAAAGCATGGCAACACCTTGTTCCTTCAGTACTTGCTGGTCTATCGTAATATTCTGCACAGGGATCTATTAGAAGATCTCGGTCGGTCAGCCCGGTTTTTGCCAGTGTAATACTTCTTTCCTCTATATGGAATACTTGTTGTTAACCTTGATGCATCTGTGGGAATTATCCAGATAAGTGGAGATTCACAGGTTCATCTATCAGTTTCGTTCCATTATCAGATATTACTGTTAATCAGGTTATGGTTTTCGGATTCTGTCTCTATGGTGACTTTATTCAAATGTGACAATGAAGCTGCATAATGTCCTATGATGTGCCTATGGGCTCCATTTACTAAGCCCAAGTAACATCGATTTCATATGATAAAGTCCGTTTTCGGACTTTATCGCATGGAATCGATGTTACTGNTATTTATAAACCCTCAGAGCGGTAATTAACACACCGCTCCGAGGGTTAAATTATCGCTGTCTTCAGACAGCGATATCTGCAGTGTCCCTGCAGTCTCCCCATAGATCTCCCTTTTCCTCCCTCTAA
>JABWIB010005647.1:3429-31313 GCA_016617825.1 Platyplectrum ornatum
GCTACCTGCCTGCCTGCACTACAGTCCAGTCCAGCAATCTGTTGTCCAGTTCTGTCTCTAGAGTGATCCATTCGAGTCCAGCAGTTCACTGTCCAGACCAGTCTCTGGAGCAATCCAGTCCAGCAATCCGCTATCCATTCTCTGAAGGAATCCAGTTTAGTCTATCAGTCCGCTGCACCGTCCTGGTCCTTTTAGTGTTGCCTACTTCATATGCACAAGCACTACCTCCTGTCTCCCAGCTTCCACTGTGTGGCCTGTTGCCCTACACGCTCCCTGGAACCCACCACTGGTCCAATACTGTTTAAACTGTTTGAAACGATGTCATTAGAAAGTAGTGATTTATAAAGTCATATCACATAAACAAACAAATTGAGTCAAATTTACTACTGCATTATGAATGCTGGAAAATGAGAGTAAATCTGTTATGTTGCAGTGTAGGTTAATAAATCTTTAAGACTACACACTGTTTGATCTGCTTGTCAGCAGGGATTNATGGTCTGACATGAGCAAAACCTGCTAATCCTTCAGTGGAAACTAGGACCCACAAAATGTACCTCTTGATACCTGGAGAGCTAAGAACACGCTCCCCACTGATCCACCAGTAAATGCAAAGCACACGACATCATGAATGCAACTAGAAAAAGGCTTCTCTTTACTTATATTATTGTCATTAATATACAAAACAAAGAAATCACCAATCAAGATATATTCCAGAGAGACAAATAAGCAATGATAAAGCATAGCATGCAGCAAGCAATCCTGGAATAAATGTATTTATTTAGTAACAGGATTTTATATAGGGCCATTGGATTACGTAGTGCTAAAATAAATGGAAAATGGTAGCAATTAAGCTGGCCATACACTATAAGATAAATTGTTCCAATTGAAAGATTTTTCAAGAGTGGGCAAAACCATGCTGAATTGCAGGGGGGGGGGGGTAAATTGAATTAATTGCAATCCGTATTACAGGTAAGAGATGATGTTTCCAGCACAAGTGTAATAACAGTGTAACAGTAACGCTGGTCAGTATCTGTGTGCAACATGCAACAATAAAGTATTATCCCTGCATGCAAACACTGACATTCATTATACCCCCCTGCAATTCAACGTGGTTTTGCCCACTGTTGAAAAATCTTTCAATTGGAACAATTTATCTTATAGTGTGTGGCCAGCTTTATGTATCCATTATTATCCATGTCCAATAAAAAATAACCCCTGAAGTCAGATACATAATTTTAGTATTGTATGTATGTTTGAAATGGATTCCTATCCATCACACTGAGCAGTTAGCCTTAGCCGCCTTTCCTGGCAGGCAGTAGGCATGTATGTCCTATGAGACAATCTCCTGGAAGCGGAGAGACAGAATGCAGCCTTTGCAGCTCTTATGGGCTCTAGACTGTTGCCATTCAGCTGATATGCGCGGTATGAAATCTTTCAACAGATGCTACTAGCAAATGATGAAGTCTGCAGGATTACAATGGATGAGATGACTAATTATAACCACAGTTTGTAAGGTCTGGGGTAATCCTGGCATCTTTCTAGCCAATACTGTGTTTCAAGCTGAGTTTCACTGTTTTCATTTCCCTTTCTGTTCTAATAAATTGCTGCATATTTGTCTTCCAATAACTGTAGCTCCAGCTTCCCACATGATAGCTGTTCTGTACATGGTGTGAGTGTAAATTGGCTTTTGACTCGCACTGTGCATGCCCAGAACAGGACATTACTCATTGGAAGGTTGATTGTATGCTCCTGTTTTCAATGCGATCTGCTATGTGTCCACATGCCGTGACTTTACTGCAAGTGTTTTGAATTTGCAGGGCGAGGAAGTCATGTAATTGGCACATTATGGGCTAGACTGAGGGCTTGTATGGATCTAAAGGAGTACGACGCATTTCAGCTTAGGTCTGCGTGGGTGGATCTCAAGTTAGGNTCAGGGTGTCGGGAAGTGATTGCAAATTGGTTGCGAAGGAGGACAGTATGCGAATTGGTGGTAGCTGGCACAATTATCATGGAAAACTGGATCCGATGGATTGGTGAGGATTTAGGTGGACGGCACAGCAAAATTATATTTAAGACATCTCGTGTATAATCACAAATGTAAAAACAGTATGTAAACAGTATCCCAAAAAATATTCCACGACCAGATCCAGCTCTCCATGCAAACAGAGTGGGAGAGGGAAGTGAACAACCTCTGTCTCTGGCCCGCCTGGCAACATCTGGAACATGCATACATGCACACAGCCAGTATATTGGCTGACCTCCGCATTCAGGCTGGGGATATGATTCTGCTTCCCATTCCTAGTTATTTAAATTAGTTTTCATTTTAAATTAGTTTTCATTTTATTTCGGTTAGCCATTAAAATGTATCATATTTGAAAGATTGCTATTTTTTTTCCTTATTGAAGGACAACAACATTTATTTTTTTTCTAACACGGTACCAAACTCTTTTCATTTTACATGAGGATGTCGCTGAATTCTTAAGAAAAGTATCTGCAAATACTGTATAAGTCCTTGTGAGCTTGGGGCGGTGGCCGTGCACTCCAAACTCTGGAGCCAACCAAAGTTAGTATTAATACTTTGTTAGTTGGATTTGCATGTGAGGAACATGGCAGGTGATGTTCTAATGCAGGATGGGTATATAGTAAAGAAATTGCAACCATGACGAATCAGGAAAAAAGTATTTATTTGGCAGTTACTCTACTATATTAGAAGTACTTTAGTTCATGTCTAATACACATTATTATGTTACCTATGCATAATAACTTATTGTAATAAGAGGAGTGAATGGAATATAAGTGTCTCAGTTGTGCATTGTGTCAACTTTACTGGAATTAGTATATTTTGTATTAGGATACCTGATACCACTTTTGCATGTGCTTTTAATGTTTAAATCAAAGTACATTTATCAATAACAGTACATCAGGCATATTGCATAAAATATTCAGATTAAGGTTGCATTGTCCATCAAAGACCTGGGGTCATCAGAACTACTTCAGGGGTTGGTTAGTTCACTACATGTAGATGACCCTCCAAAATATAGCCATAGATCTCAAAAATATCTTAATAAAATCCTCTGTGGTGAAGATCTTGGCAACTTGGTGTTTTTACTGTAAATGTTGTTTGTTATCACATTTCTCATAATGACCCCTCGTACATGTTTGTGATCTCTCAAGTGTTATTTAGAAAATGGGATCCAGCATAGTCCATAGTTAACTAAAGATCCATAGTTAAACATTGCCCAATATCCAATCAAATTATTTATTTTTCCATAACTCACAATCTCTAAATTAATGAAAATAATACGAGATTACACCAAATCTTACAACTCAAATGTGCATTAATAAACCAGCATTAAATAGCTAGGGGTCATCAGAGTTTTAGAATGAAAAGTGACAAAAAATAAGGTTACTCAATACAGTATGGTTATTCCTCCCAGAGAAAGAGATGCCAAGTACAATTCGTAAAAGTAAAACCCCACTTTATAGCTGTGCTGTATATATAGGTACTGGCTTTGTACCTATAAATAAGAATGGCATGCCTGTCACATAATACATACCGTGTTTCCCTGATAATAAGACCTACCCTAAATTTTGTAAAGCCATCTAAAATAAGCCCTACCCAGAAAATAAGCCCTAGTGAATTCCCCAGTTTGTAAAAAAAAAAAAAGTAGCGGGCATGATGGGTATAAAAGCAGATCTGGGGGGCATGATGGGGATAAATGCAGGACTGTTTATATAAATCTCTGTCAATGTTAATTAAAATAAGACCTACACCGAAAATAAGCCCTATGGTATTTTTTGGACCAAAGACAGTGTCTTATTATCAGGGAAACACGGTATATGGCACTTTATTTCCAGTACTAAATAAAATATAAAATAGCAGTAAGGAATAGCAAAAATCCATGGCTATAGCATTCGTGTATTACACTGGAGAGGACACAATTGGACAAAGAAATAGTGCATTTTGTACTGTATACGGTATGTAGGCAGAGGTAGGTAAAGGTCTGCCTTGTGATCTCCTGGACTATCATAGCTTATTTTTGTTGATTACACAAGATGTGATTGTTTTTTATAGGATGACTTTAACAACCTCTCTACGATTTGGGGAGTTAGATCATTCACTTGCATTTAAATGTCACTGGCTTGTTTAAATAGTGTATCCCTGTTAAGAAGCAGAGTCCCCTGGTACGCTCTGCTGGAAGAGCTTCTGTAACTAAGTATACAGTACAGTAAATCCTGCTGGAAGCACTGTGTGCAGTCTTGTAGTTTTAACGCTCTGAGTAATACCCTCTGCTTGGACTTTACTATCTATTAATATGTCAGTCAATTCATTTTATCTTGTATTAGTTTTCCCAACAAAGTTAAATGTTGAGTGGATGATGGGTTCATGACATCAGTTGTATCATGTTAATATACTAATGTATAATAATAATAATGTATAATAATGTTTCTTACTTTTGTAAACCCCATGCAGCCTTATGACATGAAAATAATATTTTTGTTTACTAAACTGCACAGATGTGGAGATGTTGCCTATAGCAACCAATCAGAGTCTAGTTTCCGATTACAAAATATGGAATGTCAGCTGGAATGATTCCTGAATTTTTGTATATCTAGCCCTATGAATATAGCTGGGTTGACAAGGAAGGGTTGACAAGGAAGGACTTAAAGCAGGGGTATAGCTTCATAAGTGCTGCTAACCCCACATCTGAGAGGGTAGTGTAAAGGGGAAGTTCACACTCCTTATAAGAGCTGCTAACCCCACACCAGACACAGGAGAGATAAGGGAGTTTACTCCCCTCATAAGTGCTGCTAACCCCACATCTGAGAGGGTAGTGTAAAGGGGAAGTTCACACTCCTTATAAGAGCTGCTAACCCCACACCAGACACAGGAGAGATAAGGGAGTTTACTCCCCTCATAAGTGCTGCTAACCCCGCATGAGAGATGGGAGTGACAAGGGAGGGGAGTCCCTTGTAAGTAAATGTTAAAGAGAACATGGACAGGTGAATATTACTGATCCCCACCTGGCAACGTTTAGGGACCAAATATGGGGTAAATAAGTTCCACCCTGGCTCCGTCTAAACCACGCCCCAATACCCTTTGCCACAGTGATCAGGGTATATTTTACTGTTAATAAAAAAATTTAAACTTCAAACTTCAGTGTCTATAAGTTTGTCCACATATCGGGACAGAATGGCAGGTGGACAGGACAGTGGGAAAGTTGGGAGGTATGCACATAGTTGAGTATTATAATACTTAGTTGAGTATTATAAAAAAAAATGTAGATTAGCCTGGGACGCCATAAGGGGGAAACAGCCGGGCCCACTGTCCTGGACCCGGACAGAGCAGGGGCCCAGACAGAGTGGGGGACCTGCGCCGTGCAGCAGCAGCTGGGGGAATTCAGACAGAGGGAATTCTGATGTCACTGCATGCCAGAACTCATGTAGGCTGGACAGGCTGAACGTCATAAGGTCAAGTGTGGGGGGGGGGCCTGGGGGGGGCCAATTCTAGCAGTCCCAAGCCCCTTTATTACTGACCAGTCGTTGCTTCTTGCTAGTTTGAAAGCCGTAAAAAGCCATAAAAATGAATAGCTAAAGATTAAAATATCAGTGAAAAGCCATATTTCCCAATAATGCCAAATTACTACCAGTTCTCACCAATACTAAAATCTATCATTATATATAAGGCCCGTGATGTGTATGACTTATAGTGAATATTCTCCTGCATAATTCTTCAAGCCATCCAGGAGCAATTCTATACAGTATAAGGCAGTGTAATGTAGTGTCATTCTGTTTGGTTTTGTACAGACATTTACAGCTTGGTGCAATTCACATCTACGAAAAGCAGGCACCGAAATAGAGAACATCGAAGAGGATTTCCGAAATGGCCTGAAATTAATGCTTCTGCTAGAAGTCATTTCAGGTATGTTATTGATTTTATTCTAGTCATTTCTTGCTGTCATCAACACTCAATGATTTGCAGGGATAGTCTGAGGTTTTTTATACTGTGACTTTATATTTGTCCCATTTTCTTCCAGATCACCAGCACAGTGCAAGTAATATTGTTCTGTAATTTGAAATTGTACTATAACTTGTGTAAAGGTAGTATATTCTGAATTGGTTTTTCCTATTCAGTAAATGTTGTGTCAGTATAGAGGTTTGCACCAGAGTGACAGCTCCGGTGGACCACTCTATTAGGTTTTGCTTATCTTTTTGGTAAAGTAAGAAAAGTTTTAATGGCGCATTTGGTCTAATCCAGAACTGCGCTTTAGCAGAACTAGAATGGCGCATGGATTTCTGGAAAACATAGATTTGCATACAGGGCTTGCCCAAAATCCATATATAGAAATATAGGCCTGATGGGCAAGCATTTCAATAAGGTATTGGTGCGGATGTAGATTTTACTCCATAAGACAACATTTCACAGAGCGATGCATCCGTAGATGATCATAAATAAAGATGATCATAAATATTCATAAATTAAATTGGGATGTTTTTACATGACTTTATGAATTCTTCAACCAGTTTATAGTCACACTGGCCAGCCTTTATGACTCACAATGGGTAATGCCGCTTTTGTGTTGTATAGGTTCTGACAGCAGCACAGGTTACAGATGCAAGTGGGAAGGGTTTATTACCTTACTTAAATATACAGTAAGGACATAGTAACCTTACTACATCTATCCTTTGTTTTTAGTGAGTGTGGAGGATGGGACTGGTAAACCAATCGGCAGCATGGATACCATAGGAGTCCAGTGTTAAATCAACACCTGTACTGTATTTAGAGTACTGGTGCAGTTGTAATTCTGGTTTCTGTCCACTGTTATGATACAGGCTATAGAGACAGAAGTCCTTCATCTATGATTGGGTCTAAATGTTGCAGCAGTTATTTACTTAGTTATCTTCTGTCTTGCCTCAAATTTTAGGTCATTTGTTACAATAGAATCACCACATACTGCGCTCACTGTCACACTGGACAGGCACTCAAGAAAATAGAGTCAAGACATCAATTAACTCAATACTTTATGGATTTATTATGTTAGTACCAAGCTAAACATTAAACATTGGAAGTTCATATGATTAGCAGTTACTAAATTGGATTAAGCATTCAGTTAAAAGCATCAATACATCACCGGATATTGTAGCATCACCCGAAGCTTGTCCATGATTGGGGAATTCCAGCAATCAGCACTCATGTAACACGTCTGCTGCATCCAAGATTCCAGTATGCCCGTAGAAATACCCTTTCATATAAATAGTCAAACTTTATGCAACTGTTGCTAAGCATATCCACCACATCTTCCTAATACAGTATCACTTCCTTTCTACAGGGGAAAGACTTCCAAAACCAGACAGAGGAAAGATGCGCTTCCATAAGATTGCCAACGTCAACAAAGCTTTGGACTTTATTGCCAGTAAAGGAGTAAAGTTGGTTTCAATAGGAGCAGAAGGTATTTTGACCTATGAATGAAATTATAGGTAAAAGCCACCCAGTGCACAAATTAGTTTATAAACTAAGATATATATTATTATATGTAAATTATTATATATAAAGAGATATATATATATATATATCCCATTGGCTGCAGGCCCTTTTAGGCCTATACATTTGGGGGTTAGTTTAGCCTATACATATGGGAAGGAATAGAAAACTGAGCAAGCTGACAATTGTCAGCGACAAGAAGAAACCTACTTTGACACATTCCTATGTTATAGCTCTATAGGTTTATTAATGAACACTAACAAATGAAACCATTATAGGAAACAAGGTAATAGCAGACCTGTTAACCCAGGTATTTCAACACGTACTTGTAACAAGGCTCATGCCAATTTGCTATTTGCCAATTTGCTTAACAATTGTAACAATGTAGAGTGAGAAAATTATTATTAACATGGTAAATATTTTAATTTCACTTACATATTACTATAATAACATTAAAGCATTCAATTATTGACGCTACATGGTTTCTGTTTACCCCTATAGAAATTGTTGATGGAAATGTCAAGATGACATTAGGCATGATCTGGACAATAATCCTTCGTTTTGCTATACAGGACATATCAGTAGAGGGTGAGTAAGCTATCAGACATATTAGTGTGGACATGATAAGTCTAACTTTATTCTCCAGATATATTATGTTTCTCACTAGTTTGGTGGTAGGCATGCTCATTTTAGATGATATTGCAAATTGCAGATTTTGTCTATGCATTAGAAATCCAGTTATAATACATTTAGTATATGCATGTAGTTTAGCTTGTGTCCGAGTCTGTTTAGAAAGCTACACAGAACTCACCTGAATTGTTCTCATATGCTACAAGCACTTTTGGAGTGCACGCAGGCATCCCATGGTTTCCGCTCTCATCTAAAAGACATACAATATGTGCCAGTCTATGCTCATCTCTGGAGCAGTCGCTCTGTGTGTTCTTAGCTGTAGTCAGAAAACTAATAGTGACATGCTTTCTTATGTGATGTAGCGCAATAATTATTCATAATATTTCTTATAAATTGCTAGAGACCTCTGCAAAAGAAGGACTGCTTCTATGGTGCCAGCGGAAAACTGCTCCCTACCGTAATGTGAACATACAAAACTTCCATACCAGGTAAACGCCACAACTAGGAAATGTTTTCAGTTAACATAAATTAATCCTTAATTTGTATTTCCATAAGTATTTCTGTAGGTACCAAATTACAATTGTGTCTTTTTAACATTTAAAAATGGATGAGACTCCCCTTGCATGGATGGAAAATTGGGCAGTTGCATGTTCAGACCGTTCGGAAATCTAATTGTATGGAAAACAAGTTTGTATGATCAGCATTACTCCTTCAAGTCCCAGTCCTAGACATGCGTCATGCAAAAATTGTCTGTTAAATAAGGATCAGGCTTAATATGACATATTATCATTATAATGTTCCTTCTAATACTTGTCCTCAATTCTGTTACTTGAGCATACATCTAGTGTGCCATCTATACTACTAGTGTGCCATCTATACTACTAGTGTGCCATCTATACTACTAGTGTGCCATCTTTTCTACCTTTCTGGGCAAATCTTATTTGTAAGCTGTTCTCATCCTTTTATAATCTCATTTTAAATATGACTGCTCATTTCAGGGTATTAATATGTATTTTTCCCCATAGAGGTCCTTCCCTACAACATTTCACAGTTACAGCAGATATTTGTAACTGTGTTTATTATATTTTTATTCATCCATAGGTCAAAAATGTGGTTTAAGTAGTTACTTTTCTATTCTATATTTATTGCCATAAAGGCTCATAAATCACAAAGCTTTTCAGAATGTACACACTTACAGACTTTAAATTACAGTTAAGACCATTGGTCTTTAGTACAGTATACTTCTACAGTATATAGCGTCCTTTCACCCAACAGCCTCAGAAAGAGACTTACCGTATGTCTATGTATAGGAATGTAAACTTGCGTTTTTTCATATATTAATTTCAAACCGGTTTAAAAGTTTTTAAATGGTGGTTATATTTTCCTCTTACATCCTATGTCTGTGAGTGTGTAACTATGTTCTTTTCTTGTATTGTGCGTGTGATAAAGCTGGAAAGATGGCCTTGGCCTCTGTGCCTTGATCCACAGACACCGACCTGATCTCATTGACTACTCGAAGCTAAATAAGGTCAACCATATAGAGATCCTGTTCTACTGATGCCTAACTCTGCATGCACACCTGGTTTGCTTTTCAAACAGACACCTAAATACGGCAATATTGTGCAAAACAGCAACAGGAACTATTTTTTATTCCTTTGTTGATGCTAACTTGTTTAAGCACCAAAAATAACTGACTAATCTAAGAGTGGTAACCTGGTCATATGGAAGGCAGGATCCGACTGGGATGTGATATTAAGTCTTCATGTCACTTTACCTGGAGGTCCAAGTGCAGCAATAGACGTCTGGATTCAGTACAAAGGGGTATATTTACTAAGCAGGGAATTTGCTGGGGAATAGAAAAGTGGAGAAGTTGCCCATAGCAACCAATCAGATTCGAGCTTACATTCTCCAGTATGTAAAATGAAACTGAAAGCTCGAATCTAATTGGTTGCTATGGGCAACATCCCCACTTTTCAATTCCCCAGCAAATTCCCTGCTTAGTAAATATACCTCAATGACATCTAGTGCACACATTTCAAAATGCTATAGGTTCAATTGAAGTTCCATACAACTCAGCACTCCTAAATTCCAGTCGTAATTTCTTTATGCAGTACCCCTGCACACTACTCGGCCACTTATGAGTCCAGAACCCTACCTTAAGTCCTATGAATGCAACCCTATTCATAAGAATAATGTATAGGCTGAGTTGAGGTCCTGCCTTACGGATCTCATTTCTCACAACAGCCCATACTGTACGATTTCTATGGCTACCTCCAGGCCCTTCAGGCCTAACTGTATGCTTGCAGAGATGACATGCCGCACATGCAAAAAGCTGATCATCAGAACATCTTTCCGATTGTAAGGCATTTTGAACTATAATATAAATAATGGGTTGGTGGTTAGTGTAAGTTATATCTGATCCTAAGTAAATCCAGCCATGGCTGATATTACTTCATTGTATTTCAATCTGAAAAACCTCTGTCTAGATCATTCCCCTATTTTTGGAAACTTGAGAGTGTTGGCAAAGCTGATATCACAGACTGTCTATACAGTGTAATCCCAGGGAATGTTGTTTAATCTTTCTCTCTCTCCAGAATAAGAGGCTGAGATAATGCTAAAAGCGGAATCTTAAATAATATATCCAATATAGTATCAACTAAAAAAACCCACAATGGGTTAATCGTTTAATAATACATTTTAGAAGTTTCATTGTTTTTGAGATTTTGTTTAAATGTAGAATTAGAAACACAGACTGTCATCCTCATATTGTTTTATATAGTATAGCGTTTTAATAAATAGAAACTGCATTTTGTTGTATGTTTTTGTCTGTTGGGTTATACTTTAAAGAAACTTATATTTTCTCCTTAGTTTTGATTCATTATTTAAATTTAATTATCAGGAATTTTGTATCATTTTACCCTAATTTTGCACTAAAAACAGAGATAGTTCTCTTATATATTAAGGATATGTGCACTGTGCTAATACTATTATCTTAACAAACATGTATGCATTTAAAAGGGTTTTCTTATATTACATTGTTTAAGGAAAAAGTTCTCAGCCTAAATTTACTAAGCATGGGGATTGCAGGAAGATTAAAAAGCGGGGATGTTGCCCATAGCAACCAATCAGATTCAATCTGATTGGTTGCCTTGGGCAACATCCCCACTTTTCAATCTCTCTGCTTAGTAAATATAGGCCTTTGTGTCTTGAATATGATGTTCTCTTAAATAAATTACACATGTCCATTAAAACCTTATGTCATTAAATGCATGAATCCTTTGCAAAACATAACCATGCGTTAACACCTTGGACTGTAATAGTGTATAAACAGAAACATATTATTGTCTTACATACTATTATCTATTTTGAAACAGGATGACCCTGTTGGAAATATCAACCTCGCAATGGATATTGCTGAAAAATACCTAGATATTCCAAAGATGTTGGATGCTGAAGGTAGACTCTTAACCTTGTTAACCAGTTTGCCATTTTAGGATATATCATCTTCCTTTTTGTAATATATACAGTTGTAAAGGGGTGGTGGTTCTGATGTTATGAGTGACAACTTTGTGGAGCCCCTTACTCTGACTTACCATGAAGAGAATTGCGCTTCTATATACCGAATATTTGTATTGGGTATGTACTACCTGTCTCCAGGAGTCATCAGGACGAGTGCAAGACTGCGCAAGAGTGATTGGAGACTGTAGGGATTGTAAAAGTCCAAAAATGCAAAAGTTAATGGATGGTGACACTGCTCTGCTTAATGTATTTATACAGAGCGTATTTATAGAGAACGTTCCGCATGTGTTCATGGAGTGCTGATCGCTGTTTTAAGTTGTCAATATCGTACCCCTTCCTCTCCGGCCCCTTTACCAGCCGCACCCTTTACACCCCTGTCACATATACACCAACCGTGGTTTGAATCAGCAAACTGAGACTTTTGATCATAAAATATGCTTGTGACATCACTATTTGCTTATCAATTCAGTTTAATTTTAATTTAATATTGCTATATCCTATATATGTCTAACCCAGTCTGCACATATATCCACTGTACAAAATCTAGACATTGTAAGAAAAATAAATGATGTGTATTCTAGTCTATCATCATTAAATAGTTTGAATTGAACTTTTATGCTCATTCATCATTTTGTATACAGTATTAGATTTCTCTACCAGGCATTCTTGGCATTTATATGATGGTCTGTATTTTTCTGCTCCAAGCACACATATTCAGGCTTTTTACAGGTAAAACAAGTCAGTAGACATTTTCTGTGTCTTTGGACCAGATCGAGACTTAGGGGTATATTTACTAAGCAGGGAGATTGCAGTGAAATTCGAATTTGGGGAAGTTGCCCATGGCAACCAATCAGATTTGAGCTCTCAGTTTCATTTTACACTCTGGAGAATGTGAACTCAAATCTGATTGGTTGCCATGGGCAACTTCCTCAAATTCGAATTTCACTGCAATCTCCCTGCTTAGTAAATATACCCCTTAATTGTAAAATTATGCCTGGGCAAACCCATTTTGAATTGCAGGGGAGGTAAATTAGAGTTGAGAGATGATGTTTCCCAGCCAAATTCTAATAACAGTGTAACAGTAACGCTGGTCAGTATTTGTGTGCAAAATTCAAAAGCAAAGTAATCTCCCTACTATCCAACATTGTGTTGCCCAGGTGTAACCCTGCGCTTGTAAGTTCTGGATCTGGTCCTTTATGAGATCTGTTATTCAAGCGTTGCATTTCTCATCTTTTTCTCTGTTTCTTATTATAAAGATATTGTAAATACACCGAAACCTGATGAGAGAGCCATTATGACCTATGTGTCATGCTTTTACCATGCTTTTGCTGGAGCTGAACAGGTATGTACAACTTACAATGACCTTCTAATATTGTGTCCTAATATAGGCTACACTAGTGCACTTGGAAGATCCATAATATTATATTTTATTCATGTGCAGATAAAAAAAAGTGTTTCTGACCTGTAATTAGTATATCTTTGTCAGGCTCAGAGTTCTAGAAAAATAGTATCAGAAAATAACCTTATTATTCACGGGTAATTCTCTATAGGCAGAGACCGCAGCTAATCGCATCTGCAAAATACTTGCTGTGAATCAGGAAAATGAGAAGATGATGGAAGAATATGAGAGACTGGCAAGTGAGGTAATATTATAGCATCAGTATTATTGCATTATTATTGCATCAAATATATGCATTAAAGTGTTATAAGATATGTCTTGTACTTAACTCAGGGTATATGTAAATCACGTCCAAAGCCCCGGCCCCCGGCTGAGGCAGTGATTTACATGAAATTTCTGCCTAAACTAAGGTCCCTGAAGATTTGCAGACTTTCCCGGGATACCGGGAGAACTGTCCGAAATTCCTTAGTCTCCCATTTCCGGGAGTGTCTGTAAGCATGACTTAACTGACTAAACTTCCACAATCCTGGAGAAATAGATTTTACTGTCGCTACTTAGAGGCACAGGTTATAACTACCATGGACTTCTAGGGCACTCACATCCCTTTTTCAAACATGATCACAGGCATGTGATCACATGCCTGTAAAAGGAAAATGACTTGTAAAAGGAAAATGACTTGTAATTTCATTATCTTGTCTCTCCTCCACAGTAACATCCTATACTTCAATTCAGGTGTCATGTTTTGTAGAATAAATCTTCTAATGTATTTATCAGAATAAGCATACAAGTTTGTCTTAGCTGTCGAAATGGATCTAAACTGTTGATGGGTTCTTATATATAAATGCAGCTCAGAAATACAACTATATATGTTTTTTATTGTTTATATTGAAAACACACATTACTATTGTCCTGTGCTGTCCTGTATTATGTATTTTATTAAGCTATTTATACTGTAGTTTATAGTACAAGTCTTCTATGTACGATTTTATTAATCAGTCACCTTAATAACTTTAGACTAGATCCTTAGATCCAATAAGTAACTGCATCTTGATTGTCAGAGGTGTGATGTTTGCCAATTGCAGAACCACAATATCCACAGCTGTTCCAAAGCACCAATGGACGTCTACCAGATGTTACAGTCAGAAGTTGTGGGAAGTGTAATTGTGTCTCATCACATTTGCCCACATTTCTGTGGAATCAGCCTGTCCCAAGACAGAAATCAAGGACTGCACATGTTACATCTGCAGTCGTGTGCTGGTGTTCCAGGCAGAGGAGGCTTTGTGGACCCCTAGGCAAAAATATTAAAAGACAGCCCCTGCCACCCGTGATCGCCAGATTAACAATGGGGCGGATGGGACTATAGCCCCAGGCCTCCATATGAAAAAAGGCCCACACATACAGCCAATCTTCACACCTCCCATTGAATTGCATGAGGATGAATATGAGACATCCACCCTCCTGCACAGCAGCACAACGGTGCCATATACTAAGTGTGATAAAGGAGGGTACAGTTCAATGAAGTGTAATGAATGGGCCCACCTATAATTTACCAACCCTGGTCATACCCACTGGAGTGGGCCCTCGAAAATGTTCAGCCCCAGGTCCACGTGGTCTTTAATCCGGCCCTGCCCACTCCAATCCCCCACTGTCACCGGTCACAGCCAATAAGGAGCGCCACAGCCAATCAGAGGGTCCAGATTGCGCTGATGCCTGTTAGGGATTGTGGAGCGTGGCAGTGCCACGAGAGAATGGCGGATGGTGGCTGCAGGCCAGTGCAGTAGGAGAGACAATAGCACAAGAAGTGTTGAGACTTTTTATTTCTGTTTGATTGCTTTGTACTATTTATCTGTTTGTCCAGGCCCACGTCTGGGTCTATCCACATCATGCAGTGTCTGAGCAGTAAAGGCTTAATACTTTTTATGTGTATGTGTGTCCTTATTTTAAGTACTTGTGTTACTCTGGTATGCGTTATGAATGGATAGCACTGATGTATACATATGCACAAAATACTATAGGAATTCAAAGAAACCATAGGAAATTGGAACTGAGGACTTTATCCATTTAATAAAACTGTGCTTCCTCACAATATTTTCTTTGTTCAGCATGATTTGAAATTTTTCAGCTTTTAGAATGGATACGACGCACCATCCCATGGCTGGAGAACCGCACCCCAGAGAAGAGCATGCAAGCCATGATGAAGAAACTGGAGGACTTCCGAGACTACCGCCGTAAACACAAACCTCCCAGAGTCCAGGAGAAATGTCAGCTGGAAATTAACTTCAACACATTACAGACAAAGCTGAGAATAAGCAATAGGCCAGCATTCATGCCATCTGAAGGCAAGATGGTTTCAGTAAGTGGAAAGTAGGAGTCCATTTAATAGATGTTCATAGAAACTAATCACTAAATACCACATATGATCAAATATTACAACGTTGCCTGGATAAGGAATATGAAAAAAATGTGAAAAAAGTCTATGAATATAATAGCAAAATTACTATACAATGGGATAGATGCATACGGATGTGAATGCAAATATTTTTGCGTGAATTATTAATTTCAACACTTAATAACAGTTCAAATCACAAGAGTAGCATTAGTAAGTGGTTTTGTTATGTAGGACATTGCAAATGCCTGGCAAAGGTTGGAGCAGGGTGAGAAGGGCTACGAGGAGTGGCTACTTAATGAGCTGAGGAGGCTACAAAGACTTGATCACTTGGCTGAGAAGTTCAGGCAGAAAGCAACTACACATGAGACATGGACATCAGGTAAGAATTGCTTACTGATCCTTATAGTGCAAATTCCTTTACAGTCAACAAGTAAGATTACTTAACTGTAAATGGATTACACCAGAAAACCCATAAACTTGATATTAATCACATAAGGCCATTACGTTTTAGTTGTGGTCCATAAAGAACCAAGTAAATGCCCCAATTATGAATACTACTATATTGGTCCATTTGAGAATTGACCCTATAAGTTCTAAAAATGCCCCAACATTAACGCCTCAACATGTTTTGGCTATAACACAAGAAATTATATGAAATGAATGTGGAATTATGTTTAATGTTAATTTTTTGTATTAATTATGTATGAGCTTTTCCCAAAATCTTAGGTCGTTTTATAGACGTTTGTCTATTATATTTGTATTCCAATAATGTGAGTATGTGTTTGTTTTTCTTATTGTTTTGTTGTTTTCAGGAAAGGAGCAAATGCTCATGCAGAAAGACTACGAGTGTTCATCGCTGACTGAAGTCCGCGCACTAATGAGAAAGCATGAGGCCTTTGAGAGTGAACTGGCCTCCCGCCAGGAGCGAGTGGAGCAGATTGCTGCCATTGCCCAGGAGCTAAAGTATGTTCCACTCTCAGACACACAGCTGCTGACATTTAGCTGATAAAACTATTTCCGTGGCATTCAATAGTGTCATAGGTACTGTGTAAAAGAATTCCTAACATAGTTTGGTAAGGATATTATCTTAAGCTCCCAAAACCCTCTTCTTTTACTGTCCAACTTTAGCCATCACTAAGAATTCTTCAATTCATATGCTTGAATTCTATACCTCAGTTTACGTGCGCATATAGTGATGTTTTATTATCAGGCTGGTCCAGAGCTGTATTTTCTATTCAATAAATTCTGTGTGTGTGCAGTGGTCATGTGTGCGCTGCATTGGATAATTATCACACATGCACTGCACATGTATGCATCATTAATCTCTGCATAATTTAATCACCCCGAAGCTATGTGCCATGTTCTTCATGAATTTCACTAAATGAAGTGTTGTTCTGTTTCTGTCATTGTGTCTGAACTTGGCACCACTTGTTGAACCCAAAAAGGTTAAGGGTTATGACAAAAATCTGCACAAGAATATTCTTATTTGATGTATCAAATGTGATAACTATTAAAGTCATATGTATTATTGATGGGTAGTTCAAACACAAATAGTTTGTTTGGACAATCTCTTACTGCCACTTGCATTTTACTTAATACATAAGTCTATGCCTCTAAATCGCACAAAGGAGCACTGCTGACTCCTGAGACGTTCAATAACCATAGTATATTACTAGTTAATTTCCTCTAGTTCATTATGTTCATTTAATTTGTCATAGCTGGCCAAGAACATTGGTTCATCATGAGCTTAAAGATGTGGGATGTGGAAAAGTTGAGACACTAGACAGGGAGAGATAAAGCAGTTACACGTTTGACAGGGAGATAAGACCAAGATGAGCTAACCAAACTAGATAACCTAGATGAGATATATGAACTATATGAACTAATTGAAAATGAACTAGGTGAACTAATCTGTTTAATGAACTGCATCTGAATGCACAATCACACAAATGAACTACATTTCCCATCACTTATTTCTATAATGTTGTATGATATTTTATGTTTTTATTTTATCTGTCATAATTTTAAATATTGTAGTAAATTGATGGAATTAGAAAGAGTGAGATCATATAAAATGACTCAACATGAATATAACATCAACATAAATATTATAGAATCATTATTATTAAAAAAAAAGCACATATATATAATTGTATATGTAAATGTAGTGTCATCTTTTAGTACCACAGTACTACAGTCCAGCATAAAAATAAACTATAACAATTGCCCCCCTGTAGTGAACCAGTCATGACCCGTGACTGGAGAGCTTTACTACAGCGGAGCAATTATATGAATTTATAACATTATGTTAGTACCAGTACAATTGTGATTTAAAAATCGCTTTGTGTGTATATAAATATAGCTAAAATGTTTTTCCTTATCTTTTACCATTCAATCGATGACTAATTTATTTGCTGAACACTAATACAAAGGATAATTGATATTAATAGTGGATATGCGAAGCAAAGATCACACTAATTACTAATCATGAAAAAAATTTATTGAGATTTATAATCCCATCTATGAATAGGCCTAATGTAATAACCTAATTGTATAAACAAATTTCTTCTATTTCTATTACGTTACTTATTTTTTTTTTATTGCTTTCTTACTTTTACACACATACACCTTTTAGAGCAATTAAAAGAAATGAAATAACATCATTGGTTGATATCCTCACAGACTTAATCTGGGTTCTAATATTAAGAATCACTCGGCATGCAAAATATTTGTTGGTTTAGCAGCTGTTCATTTGTTTAGTTATTGTACTTGTTGATTTAGGTAGACTATTGAATTGGGATGTCTGTCTTCTTCTTTACCTAGTGAGTTGGACTATCATGACGCTGCCAGGGTTAATGAAAGATGTCAGAAGATATGTGATCAGTGGGACAGACTTGGAACTTTAACACAAAAAAGAAGGGAAGCTCTTGAGGTATGACTATATATAACGTAGAATTTAAGTTATTTATATATATATATATCTGTGACAGTTAGTTAGTTAGTTAGTTAGTTTGTTTGTTAGTTAGTTAGTTAGCATGAACTGCAGAAAAATATATATTTGCATGTAATCTATAATATTATAAAACTGCAACAATTGCAGATACACTTAAGGTTGCTACCACCCAACACTTGCAAATGAAAGTGAATGCTGACAAAATAAACTACACATAGTTAAGAGATGTCACAAAGCTTTATGTGGCCTGTGATTAGAATAACAAATGACATGCAAATGTTCTTTCACATGTTTGATGAATACAGCCTATAAATTACACTGTTAACTTTTTTATAAGCACGGAAGCTGCATTGCTTTGATCCCATTGAGTAAATGCTGTGCTTTCCAATGACGTCTGTTATGAGACTTTCACATGAGGAATAGGGAATAAACACTGAACTGTGAAGCNTTTCTTGGCTGGACCCTGCGTGATACATAGCATAGCTATATCTACACTATGCTACCATGAACAAATCTGATTCTACCTGAAATGTTGATCTCCCTCACATATCTGAGTGAAGAGTGAGCAGCTGGCTCTATAAGCAAGTATAAAGAAAATACATTTAAGGAAATATAAATAAAACAGGAATCAATGTCAACTAGTAATTTGTGAAGATTGAGACATTTGGCATATATACTATACACATCGTTGTTATAGGTATAAAATGACAGCATACACTCAGCAATATACATTTATTCTTGCCTAATTATACTTTAGTTAATTTCACATGGGGTGTTATAAACTGTGCCATTTATATTATATACAAATTGTACACAAATATATATATATATATATATATATATATATATATATATATATATATATATTTCTTTGTGCTCCTCAAAACAGCGTACAGAAAAGCTTTTAGAAACTGTTGACCATCTTCATTTGGAGTTCATCAAGAGAGCAGGACCTTTCAACATCTGGATGGAGGGAGCAATGGAGGATCTCCAGGACATGTTTATAGTCCACAGTGTGGAAGAAATTCAGGTGGGCTATTATGGTGATAATGCACAAAGATCTAATATTGATTATAATATGTAATTAATCACTATTTTATAACTTTCACAGTGTCCCTGAATAAGGTTAGTTAATGAGTACATTTACCAGGACTGGTTCACTGCGTGCTGCAATGTACAGTCTATTTCTGTGCATATTCCTGTCCCATCAGCTCAACTTATTCAACCTATTTAACAAACTACAACAGGAACATTGCTGTACCACACATAGGTTTTATTTCCAGCAGATCTTCTATCAGTTTACTGTACACCCTGACAATAATAAATATAAACCCAGAACATATCACCTATACTGATCATAAGTATTATCTGACCAGACCAAGGGGTATATTTACTAAGCGGTGAGATTGCAGTGACATTGAAAATTGGGGATGTTGCCCATAGCAACTAATAAGATTCGAGTTCACATTCGCCAGAGTTTCAAATGAAACTGATTGAATCTGATTGGTTGCTATGGGCAACTCCCCCACTTTACAATCTCACTGCAATCACACCGCTTAGTAAATATACCCCCAAGACTAAAATTTCTTGGAGCATTATCCTTTCATATCGCACCCACTGCAGAAATATTACTTTCCGTGCTGGTGCTGCTTGGATAGAATACTTATTCTTGTGAGATCTACATTTTTTTGCAGCAGTAGTATGTGTTTTAACTTACTATGTGCTTTAGCCACTATATATATATATATATATTTTTTGTCTGTTTTCAGAAATTAATTACTGCCCATGAACAATTTAAAGCCACACTTCCAGAGGCAGACAGTGAACGACAAGCGATTGTGGGCATCCAAAATGAGGTGGAAAAGGTGATTCAGAGCTACAATATAAAAATATCTTCGGTCAATCCATATAGCACAATCACACTGGAAGAGCTCCGCACCAAATGGGAAAAGGTAAATGATCATTTATATGAGGTAGTTTCATCTGTTTAATAAAGCTTCTAGACAGCAATGTCATAAACGATTCCTTATATATTCTTATTAATGTCTTAAATAGATATAATAATAATAATAACACTAATGCACACCTTATATGTTAACAAAATAAACACATGCAATGACTGTGACACAGACCACTAAAATGACAGTGGCTTAGCCTACATAGAGGGCTATTAGCAAGGACCAGCAACTGATAGGATTGCACGGTTGACAGCAGCTAATGGATCAGTAGTATTGCATAGGGCTGCTATTTCGGACCCAAATGCCAGAGTTAGAGGAGAGTGTACAAATAAATAAATATATGTCACCAAAAATTCTAATTGTATGTTTTAAATCCCCTTTAACATTGGTGAAGATCTGTAAAGCCCTTCCCCTGTCAATTAGCTCTGAATTAGTGTGAATGGAGTAGGCAAAGGGGTGGAAATGGGAACTAAGCCTGACTAATTCCACTGCAAATTACATATTTTATCAACTAGTTTCAATAGTTTTCAAAACAGGTTAGATACCTGCATGTCTTTGTCTATCTCTCTTATGTTTAAACAAATGCATCACGGCATGTAATAAACATAGTGTACATTGTGTACATTGTAATAAGCATTGTGTACTTAAGCACACTCCTTTGTTTAGGTGAAAAGGCTTGTGCCCGCTAGAGATCAGTCCTTGCAAGAAGAGTTGGCCCGGCAGCAGACTAATGAACGTTTGCGCCGCCAATTCGCTGCCCAAGCGAATGTCATAGGGCCCTGGATCCAAAGCAAAATGGAGGTTAGTAAATAGCTTTGATTTGAAATATTAAGTATGTCATATAGTCATGTTGAAATCTTTATTTATTAGAATTCATATCTGAGTGATTCCTGTCATGTAATAATGTATTTGATGTACAGGAAATCGCTCGCAGCTCTGTTGACCTCACTACAACTCTAGAAGATCAGATGAATAACCTCAAGCAGCACGAACACAACATTGTCAACTACAAGCATAACATCGACAAGCTGGAAGGTGATCATCAGGTTATCCAGGAGTCCCTCGTCTTCGATAACAAGCACACAAATTACACTATGGAGGTAAGAAAGTCCTCCATTTGAAACTGATTTTATGAAACTGTTAGAAACATTTGAATATGAATTATAATGTACAGTATAAGTTCAGACTTCCTTACTTCCTTAACCCATGAGTTGGAATAGTTAAGTTAGTAAACAGAATTCTGTTCCAGTAAAGGGCTTAGCAGAGAACTGGACTCATAGTAATACCGTTTTATGATACAATCAACTATACAGTAAACATATTGGACAATGTTTTTGGTGAACATTGGAATAGATGATTAGTATGTCTTTTTCTCCTCATATAGCATATCCGTGTGGGCTGGGAACTCCTGCTAACAACCGTTGCACGAACCATCAACGAGGTTGAAACTCAAATGCTCACACGGGACGCCAAAGGCATAACACAGGAGCAAATCAATGAATTTCGCTCGTCTTTCAATCATTTTGATAAGGTATTGTTTTTATTCACTTAATACATAATGTTTAGTCGAAATCCATTCTTTTAATAACCTGTCATATCTTTATGTTATATAATATGTACACACGGGCACAGAGATGGCACCGGAGCACTTACAAATAAAATTTGGAGTGCCTCCCAATATATATATATATATATATATATATATATATATATATATATATATATATATATATTTATTTATAGAATAAATATTGCCAAAGGCACATCAATGTGTTCTTCATACCTGTAACATGAAAAAATACAGAAATACCCAACATACATACTTAAAAACTACCTATCAGGACCTCACATGAGTTTTCTACTCGTTGTCACTCTTTCCAGAATAGGATTACTTCCATCAGCTGTAATCCATCATAACACATTGTTATCAGTAACACTTTAAGAATAGTCCCTTTTAGGGGAAGCTATTTTTACACTTGATACCAGAAAGCAGTGTACATTGTGTTTAGTACTATTCTTAGTCCTGTAAACCTGGCAGCAACTGTATTGTATCATGGTTATATTTTTATAACTACAAAAGCCATATAGCATAGAGAAGAGATCCCTAGTCTATAAACATCTACCATATTGTGGATATAGCAGTGGTGCTGACAACATTTTTATGCTGTTACTTATATATGTTTATATGAGTGTTCAAATGTTAGAATTGAATAAAACCCTCACAATTTATGTGGAACACATTAAATTATTTCTGGTGGCTAATTTAGTTAAACCCTATTCTATTCTATTCATTAGTTCTTAATGGGAAGACTTTTAGGAGTCCCTCTTATTGGCTATGTGTATCCTAAATAATGTGGGGCTACCTGTGCAAAACCTGTGCAAAATTTAAACTGCAAGGAGAATAAATTCACAGCTTTGAATTAATAATTCAGAGGTGAGGTTTCCTAGCTCTACTCTAATTTAGAGATTACTCATTAAGCTATGCAGCCGGTAAATTATATATGTAAAAACAGCATCCAAAATCACTAAAATTCATTTACATCCCATATACCGGTTTTCCCCTTTAAATAAAAATGTAAGTGTAGCTGTGTATCCTCCATTTTATTTGCTTCTGGAAACTCGGTTGTGTAGTGCATGATATAAATACTGCTTTACATGGAACTACTTGAATATTTCCCCCATATAACATTCACTGTGTAACCAAACAGAGAAAGAATGGACTGATGGATCATGAGGACTTCAGAGCTTGCCTCATTTCAATGGGATATGACTTGGTATGTAATGCTCAAGTATACCTGCAAATTGTAATAATGCATGATAACAACCATACCCTAGTTTTATATACGATGGTTTAGTAAAGTAAAAAATATGCAGATTTCAATTATTGGTTTTGACAACGCTTATAGAATAGTTTGACTGACAGATCCCTTACACTTCCATATATACTAACACATGAAGATATAGTCAGTCATATTACTAGAATACTCATATAATCATAATAATTTTCTGGGAGACAGGGAGAAATGTGTATTATTGTTAAGAGCAAAGGAATATCAGTGTAATTATGGAGTGGAGGGCCAGATTTAGGGGTCAAGGTGCCCCTAGGCTTCACATAAAGTGATTCTTCACCAACTAAGAGGTGTACCAGAGGAATACAATCTCACTAACCCTCTTCTACCGAACTCAACTATATCAATGGTCCCCTCCTTCCTCTTCCTAACCTTCTTTCACTCCCCTCACCATCCACCCATAAAACATTTCAAAAGTTGGTGGATCTATATACATGTGTTACTCTTGAATACACACTGCACTGTTTCTATTGATGCATCTATTCTACAGAGTATAGAAGGTAATGCTTTTTAATATTTGATTGCTTTTAAAGGGGGAGGCAGAGTTTGCACGCATTATGGTCCTAGTGGATCCTAATAGTACAGGATCAGTGTCTTTCCAATCCTTTATTGACTTCATGACACGGGAGACTGCTGAAACNGACTCGTCAGAACAAGTGATTGCTGCATTCAGAATTCTGGCTGCTGATAAGGTGAATATAAGATTAATGATTGATTGGCACTTACATTGTATCATGTCTAGTAATACCTCCAAACTGACATACTAGTGATATATCCTTATATCCTAATAAAATGTATTGAATATATTGGCATTGGGGTGCACTATTACTTAGACCTCAGTTAATTATGTGCACCATTTACATTTCCCTAAATGTATTTCTTGTATGGTGTAATAAACTGCAACCTAGACTACATCTCTGTCTGATTTTTCATGTTTAACTTCAATGAGTCCAAAGAAGTCAAATACATGTGACCTAATTGGATAGACAGACATCTCAGCAGGGTGGGAGGCAGATGATCTGGAGCACTGTGCACCAGATGATATGCAGTTTGCACAATCTTTAATCCAAGTCCAATTGGCCTTCTTGAAAATCCATATATCCACATATATATCACATGGGATTGTGTTGGTTTGTATTTTGTATTATTACTGCACACAAGACTTCTGCTAAATTGTCTGTGGTGCAATGTGTAGTAGTTCCTAAGACAAAGAACTATGTTATTGATTATCAGTGTGTGACAAATGTCTTTTTTGTCTTCCTTTTTAGCCCTACATATTAGCAGAGGAGCTTCGCAGAGAACTTCCTCCAGAACAAGCCCAGTATTGTATTTCCAAGATGCCAAAATTCACTGGTCGTGGTTCTGTTCCTGGTGCACTGGATTATACCTGTTTCTCATCTGCTTTGTATGGAGAGAGTGATCTGTAATTTGCCCCCTGTTGAATGCGGAGTAATAAAATGTAGTTGGTTTGCTTGCAGGTTTTAATCAACTCAGAGAAGAAATGCATTATAATTAAAAGTGCTGTGCCATATTATGCATATTTTATTTTTAAAGGAAACTTTCATCAAAACCAACCCTAGTAAAATAACCTGTGAATACAAGCACTGCATAGATAAGAGTTTTTAGCAAATAATTAAAATAAGGGCTTGGATTTGGAGAACACCAATTCATAATTGACAGCTGGAGAATAAAAGCTATTTCTAGGCAGGGAAAAGCTAGAATTCCTGTAATGGGTACAAATAGGGTACAAGAGATGAATTGGGCATTCCATTCTCAACCCAAGAACATGTAAATCTGCATATACAAATCAAATATCAGACGTCAAACACCAGTAATGCCAAGTGTGGCAATGTTTTCCTGCATTCATCAGTAAATAATTGTCTGTAACACATTTACATTTTTTTTGGTGGCAAAACGTAACACTACAAAGCTTGCATTGATTGTAGAATACGCCTTCTCTCTCTCTGTATTATGTCCATTTGTTTGCATGTATTATATATGGGCCCACAGCTTTCAACGTGATGGCTCTTATAGTAAAAGGCCTAACATTGAGCTGTGTGTATTCGTATAGTAAAAGTATGTACAGAAACATATGCAACTAAAACACATTAATGTAAATCTGCCCAGCATCTGTAACATGTTCTCCGAGGGGTCCATATTACATGCAAGAGGAGCAAAACTATTACATATGCAAAACCCTACTACATATGCACAACTCTTGCTCATTTCATCCCTATCATGTGTTAGGGACCAGTAGCAGTATGGGCCAGATTCAGATTTTTTGACACTCATGAGTTTAGCTAGGCACACACAGTAAGATAAATTGTTCCAAGATTTTTTCAAGAGTGGGCAATACCATGTTGAACTGCAGGGGAGGTAAAATGAATGTCAGTGTTTGCATGCAGGGAGAATACTTTATTTTTGCATTTTGCACACAGATACTGACCAGTGTTACTGTTATTAGACTTGTGCTGGAAACATCATCTTCCAACTCTAATACTGATTGCTATTAATTAAATTTGCCTCCCCTGCAATTCAACATGGTTTTGCCCACGCTTGACTAAAGCTGGCCATACACTATGCAATAAATCGTTCCAGTCGAACGATTTTTCAAAAAAGAGCTGAAGAATAAAAAAAAATTTTGATTTACTATTTTTACATTTTTTTCTGTACAATTATTGTGCTGTGTATGGCTGTTTCCAATTTCCAAATTTTTTTTTATTTTCATCCAATCTTCAGATTGGACGATTTATTGCATAGTGTGTGGCCAGCTTGAGAGTGCCTGAATCTGGTCTTATATTACAATTAAATATTAATTGAATTCAGAAAAAGTGCCTTAATATTCCTGATGCTTAATAACTAATAGATTGCATTTTTAATAATAATTGTGGCACATAAAAAGACATTGTATGTTAGGGATAGGTGTCGCAACAGGGGAGGTGAGAGGGCGAAGCTCCCCCACCCCCAAATGAATCGCAGTCAACCTGTTACAGGCACTGCAGCTCCTATGTAAGATCAGGTAAAGTACTATCTGAACACTTTACCCGATCTTACAGTGTAAATGGACAGGCACTCCAGCTACCAGAGGGAGTGCCGAGAGGGGAGGGGGGGGGGAATGCCTTGGGGAGGGGGAACTAGCTCCCCGCAACATAACATATTCAAACGCAGCTGGGACAGGTGCACATCAAATGACTGTAGATGGTACTTGTTTTTGCACCTTCAAGTATACCATAACATATACAGTTTGTTACACATTTTCTTTTCTTTTGCATAGGCAAACGCAGGGGGGGTTTCGGGTTGCCCAGATATAAAGTAAATTATAAAGTAACAACCAAGTAAATTAGAGATCTGAGATGGCATTCTACAATGTGTGTGGCATATCAAGATTTATGAGTGACACACAATATACATTATATAATCCCATTCCTGGAAACTAATCTATCCTATAATATATATACAGTATGACTACTATATATCCAAATATACTCCCGACACCTAATATACCCAATATATACTTTATACAGTGCACCAACTCCATACACCATACATGCTTTAGAAACCCCCCTTCCAAAATCCTGCGTTCACCCCTGTTTTGTGTTATCTCTCAAATCTGTTTTGCTGATTAAGATGTCTGCAAAAATCCCTAAATAATGTATGTTAATTGTCCAGTACACTATGAAGGCAACATTTGGCATAACGTTACAAATTGTCAAGGTGAATAAAAGTGACAATAAAAACTTCAATCATAAATGAAAAGTATTGTGATGTGATTTCTTGATCTAGACTCCAGTTTTGTTTATATATTCCTTTAAATAGGTGCATAATAGGTGCATAAAAATATATAAAATATATAATAACAAAGGCCCAAATTCAGAGTGGGGTTATAAGAGCAATACAAGTGGATAGTTCCATCTGGGGAAAACTATGTTGAATTGCACAAGAGGCAGAGATGATGTTTCCTAGCTCATGTGACAGAGCTGAGGTGACGCTGGTCAGTATCTGTGTGCAATAAGTAAAAGCAAAGAATTCTCCCTGCATACACAGAATAACATTATATTCACCCCCTCTTTCTGGTTACTCCAGATCCTATTCAATAATAATAACAATAGGCAGGTTCTAGAGGTTCTAGAGTGGACCTGTGGCTGTAACAGTGCAGAATCCCGCTCTATCTGGAGTATAAATAATAAAGGACTGGATCCAGACAAGAGAAAGGCACCATTTATGCACCTTATTATTATATAGCACCCACAAGCACACTCTTATACCTCACCAATTTTATGGACCTACATAATGGTCTTCAGTTGTATCGAGGGCATGAAGTACCCCACTGATACATTGTATACACCGATAGTATTCACAGGGGCAGGGGATGGGTGCCATAGAAAAGTACTATCCATGTTTCTAAACTGCCCTGCATTTATGCAAGAAAGGTAGGGGGTCTCAATGCGGATTCCCCTATGTACGGGGGGAGGGGGGAATCTACATAATGCGATTTCCACATTATTATCACCGCAAATCCTGTGTTCAGTTGTCTAAACACAATATTTGTGATCCTCTGTATATGGTGTTGTGTTGTTTTGTGTCTATGGGCTGGATTCAGCTTTTCACTCTCATGACTTACACTCATGAGTTACACTCTCATGGGTAAAACCATGTTGAATTGCAGGGGAGGTAAAATGAATGTCAGTGTTTGCATGCAGGGAG
>JABWIB010005648.1:0-26114 GCA_016617825.1 Platyplectrum ornatum
TCCTTCCTGCATTCAATATATGTACAAGATCTAGTAATATAAAGCCTAATACTGCAGGACCAAAATGAGAAAGCTGAGGGGGTCCCGAACTGATTTGTACATTTGTCATTATACAGTATAGGGAAAGCTGAGATGTGATTCACCCCACTATAGTGCCAAAATAATTCAAGGCAAGTGAGCAGCAATGCTGGATTCCTTAGATGATTGTGCCTTAAATCATAAAGGGAACACACAGCACACCAGTGGAGTATAGGGTCTTGGCAATAGGGACATGGCACCATTGCATTGTGACATACTCTGTACGTATGGAGTGAAGTCACGCCCCATGTACCTGAAATCTGATTGTACAGATAACTAGTACCTTGATCAGCAGTATGAATGTACGGATTATATACACACACGGCATGTGGCGTTCTTTTGCTCTTGGCAGTAAGAATAGTTTGGGGGAACCTGTTACACAGACATCTCATATACTTTCCAAACAGTTTCTGCAAAATCACCTCAAACGCAAAAAACCTCACTTGACCCCATGGCTAATCGCAGACCATCTATTACTGAGAAGGGTAGCTGTGTAACCAGTGACTGCAGAGCTCTGTGTTATTGGGAGGTAGAAAGAAAAAACTGAGTTGCCTAAGCAGCACAAGGTATTATAAAGCAGTGGGGTATTGTCAGTGTCTTGTATTGGGTCATGTTAAGGCCATACATGGTGGCACGGGCTGTTATAATGGACATATAAAAATATATGGTAACCTTCAGAATGTATCATATGTATTCCTAAACATGCGTCTAATTTGTATTTTGCTGTGTTGTTACAGCCACTCATGGTAAATATTAACTTTCTTACTTATTAGTTTTACTATTACTTACTTTACTATTACTATTTATTACATCACATATACTAAATATTTTAATGGAACATTTCTTATGATAAGAGCTAGATCTGATGATATATTGGTTGCATAGCTGAATGCAATATATGTGATGAACTGTCCTCATGTATTTTCCTATTTATTAGAGGGACATAATGTGTCCCAAAAGGCAACTGTAACATGAGACTAGGGAGCTAGATGTGACAATGTATTTTGTTAGAGTAAAGTATATATTTTATAAGGTTGGTACATATNACGCATGGAAGGCATATGATGTATACAATAAGCAATACAGTCTTCATGTACACAAAGTAAATGAAGTGCAAGCTGAACTTTTTATAGAATAACGTTGTAATTNACTTTTTTTTCTTTGTTAGCCTTCAATAACCTTGTAAACACTTTTGCTATAGAACATTCTTGTGAAACACTAAGAGATGCTCGATGGGTTAAATAAGAGACGGCACATGAATGCCAATCAATATCTGCCATTACCCAACAGGTTTTTCTTTACCTCATGGTTAATGCTGTAACACCAAATCAATAGAACTGATTGTGGATTAGGTTTCTACAAGGTTTACCTTTTAAATTCTGGTATGGGTCATCTAGGTTCTCCTATTGAATTTCCTAAGAGATGTCATTTTAAACTCCAGATTATTGATTTCAGGATTTCACATAGCCCTGTCTTATATAGGCTTTTCTCTACCAGTTGTCAAATAAAGTACAATCGCTCATATGTCACAATGACAGATTTAAACTATAACTATACAAAGTTATTGCCCAAAGTTAAGTCGAGACAGAACTGGCGGCTGTGCGCCTTGTGTTGAGTCTCTAATACCCTCTGCTACCTGTCTGTGCAGCCATCTTCTCTAGCACTTATCCAGGGCTCATAGATTAGAACCTTAAACTGTCATAAATCCCTTTACCAACATGTTTGCCTGCTCAGAAGCCTCGCAGATATAAATAGGATCTCTGCACACAAAGTGCTGCTCCAAATAGTACCAGAGTGAAGAGCTTTAAGAGAGACTAGTGTATATTCATCTTTTCCTGCCTTCATTTCATGCCTATGCATGTGTGTTTGGTGTATACCTAAAGTAAAAGCTCACATCAGNCATCAACATGAACTACTGCATTCAAGAGGTGTACGAAATGCCCCAGTCTGCTGCAAACAGCTACTGCATGCAGCCCTCTGACTATTGCACTTATATCGAAGATAGTCAGAACTACAGTTCTTGTGAGGCTTATGTCCTACACAACAATAATATATATATGGAGCAGGCCTGGGCGGTGAATCAGGCTTATAACTCTAGTTACCCTGGAAACATGTTTAAAAGCGAGTACTCGGAAATGGACATGGCCCTGAATTCATACAACCAACCTGAGTATTTCTCGGAGGATAAAGCAACTTTTTCACAAGGGCAGTCTCCGATGTTCTCGCAGAAAAAAGGTAGTGACAGTTTTTGCTTCGTAATTTGTCTGTAACATGGCTTATTGTCTGCTTTATCATTGCTGATGTGTATTATGAATAGCAGGCTCTCCGTGCACTTGTAGCTTATAGATTGAGTTCTCTGTTTGATTTTTAAAGTTGCAGATCTTTCTAACATCAACATGGAATACCCGGAGAGTTAAACGTTTTTATTCCTGCAGACAATTGTTTTATTAAGCATTTCGTTTCTGTAATACTGTAAATGTATAGTGATTTAGCATTTTATATGATTTCATATTGGATATTTTACCTGCCTGATTGTCTACCANTGTATACCTGTGTGTTTGTGTGTGTGTTTTCATACAACCACCTTAATGCTACCATACAGTGTGTATAGCANTTGTTTTTGTGTATTCTAGAAATATAAATATATACAAATTGCAACGCAAAACTTCACTGCATGAAATGATATCTTTAAATGAAAGCTCTGTATTTGACTGTACATTTTTAACTCTTGTTAAACTGCAGTATGAATATTTTATGTAGCTATTGCATGCTGACCACTAAACAGTTAATCTATAGGTTTATTGGCAATGTCTAGCACCTAGCATAGCTATGCCTTTTCCAATCACATTGAATATATTGAATATTTGCATTTTCCTGGTGAATTGAGCATGTAGTTTTTAATCAGCACAAAATTAACACTTTAAATATTACAGACTATATACTAAGGAACTCAGTCACTTCAAATATGTTTTATTAAATGTGTAATAGAAATATTAGTAAAGTATAGTTNATAGACATGTTTCATAAATGCTTACTATGGCTCCCTGTGCAATTATCAATGAAATGGAATATATGGGTAAATGTATGCAAACTGTGTTGATGTNTATCTGATGTAATAATATAATAATCTGCATGGCGCATGTTAGTGAAATTATATATTTTTTNACATTTGTTTACTAAAAAAGCATGCTAAGCATATCATTTTACTGCCAATTAAAACCTTTTTTACAGTCGCTGTTAAAGAATGCTATAGATCACGTTAAGGACAATGATTGACCTCTCTCAATGAGTACTTGTATATTGTTCTTGAGGACATGGTGGTTTTACTGTGCAGAGTGTGAGTTTCATTCGTGCCCCGGGGTTTTTTGCTATGTTATTTCTTTTTTTAGTAGGGAAATCTGAACAACATGGTGGATTATTATACTAATAAATCAAATCTGTACCATCCAGTACTTTTAGTGTTATCATGCTATTGCATATTTTATAATTACTGGAATATGGACTATGATATATACAAATATATAAAATGTATGATTTAAATATAACAACCTATATATTTTATCTTACTGTTCTCACAGCTTTTGATTGGGAGTATGATTATAGTTATTTTTGTTATTATTATTATATGTTACCACATTATATGAAAAATGCCAAAATAAAAAAACTAGTGAAATAAAACCAGATATCTAATTTACATTTGAATTGTACCAGTTTTTTATTTTATATTTAATGTTTTAATAATTGCGTGTTAATTATGGCCACATTTCACATTGAAAAAACAACTTACTGCGTTTCTTTCGTCTAAATATGTATTTAGTATGAAATCAACATTATTGAATTTCCAACAAAAGCAAATTAATCCAGTGGGGAGCACAGAAGGTTACTCAAAGGACATGCTTGTCCTTATTGATCAGCATTGATTTGGGTTTAATGAAGATTCTATAGNGACTCATTAACAGACAAGAGAACAGGTGTCCTATTTGAACCTACCCACTTGTTGCTATATTTGTGGAAGTGTAATTACAATTTTGTGCGTGTATGAATTGCATAGATTGTATAATAAATAAGCCCCTGGCATTATAATAATAATAATGGGTAACATGAATTATAGGCCATAAAAGAAACTGGGGGCTCATACTTTATCCATAATATAAACTAGAACTTCAAGCCCCTTCCCAAGCCAATGCTAAACACTGTGGTGCCTATCCCTTTCTGCCATGACCATAGCCTTAAGCTAATATTTTGCTAAGAAGTAGTTATGAAGTAGTCAAAGATATTAGTATTTTATTAAACATTGAAATATAAAGTTATGTAAAGATGGTCTCTGATAGTAAAGTACAAAGTAATACGATATATAATATACAATAGATAGCAAAGAAGCAAAACTTTAATGTAAATATATGATAATTATGTTTTTTAAATACATACAGGACAGCATAACACACATACATTTTTANCTGGAACTTAATCATTTACCTCTCTGGTCTTTGTTATATGAATAGTATACAAACAACAGCCATGCTATATTGACCCAGTTGTGTTATTGAGTTATTGTATTATAAGAATGAAATGGTGAAACTAGTCACTTACATGAAACTGCTTTTCTAATGCCATAACGTTGTGTTTATTTTACTTTTGAACCAAGTACACTAATACACAGTCTAATTCTTTTTAGGGTACATACCCAGCTACTTGGATAAAGATGAACTTTGTGTGGTGTGTGGAGACAAGGCTACAGGGTATCACTATAGATGTATCACCTGTGAAGGATGCAAGGTAACCCCCANCTTCTGACCTGTAGCTCTCCTCCCTCGGATAATATCATTTCAGTGCCCCCATGCTGAACGCCACTTTTGTCCCACATTGCCCGTTTACCGCTACAGTAAAAGCTCTCTTAAAAGCATTCATTTTGTCAATGCGTTTCCTATATTTCTAAACACAGACAAATAATAGCCAAGACAGAGGTATATTCATTCCATCACACTTGTCCAACCCTTTCATTTTGATAAGCATTAGAAATATTTACGTATCTATGTATTGATTATTTTCCGCTGCCCTTTCTGTATTGCTGCACTTTGTATCAGTGAAACGGTTTTCCTGAAGTTGTTTTTGGCCCTGACATGAACACTATACATGTATAAAGTGCCATTTAGCTATAACAGACAATAACATAGAAGTGTAAAGGATCCAGTGTAAATAGGACCTGGTGGAAAAATATATTATTCATCTGTGAAGCTACTTCTCACAGTTTAATGCAGATATGTGTTGGTGGCTAGAGGGCTAGTGTAAGCCAGGCAATGAAGAGAAATGTCGGATTGGTTGTTTGGTTTAGTGTCCTTTTATTTAGTCGAATTATTAAATAATACTAATGATATATATATTATAACATAGCACAATGTACATGCGTTTCATAACTGTATTTATACATTCAAAAATGTACATTTATTATTTCTAGTGCCAATATATGTTTTTGTATTAAAGTTTTACATGTATTTAATTCATTTTGGAATCTTTAGGGTTTTTTCAGGAGAACTATTCAGAAGAACCTTCACCCGAGCTACTCATGTAAATATGAAGCAAAATGTGTAATTGACAAAGTTACAAGNAACCAGTGCCAAGAATGCCGCTTCAAAAAGTGTATCGATGTTGGCATGGCAACAGATTGTAAGTAGTTCATAAGANGGGTTTATTACTTACTGTAATAATTGAGCATAACCCATTTAAGCAAACACATAAACACAAATTCATGCAGTACTTACATTTACTTTGGGACTGAATTAATAATGAGTGTCGATAAGGCATGTGTTTTAATTGTAATCTGGTTTTACATAGAGAAGAAACTCAAAGTGATACATTTAACAAACTTTGTTTAGCACTGTGCTCAATGTTAAAGTAAGACAGTGAATTTCATATTTGTAAGTTCACCTCGGTGCCAATAACAGCGCCGGTAACTATGATGACATGTTTATTTTCCACTATTGTTCATGTTTTAGGAAATAGCTAAAAAACTGAACTAACAAGCTCTTTCCGTATTTACAGAATTACACTGACCTTAGAAAACAAATGNCCTGAAATAGTATTTGTAAGCTCTTATATGACATTTTAATCCTGTGGAAAATCACTGACACTTTTTAAATTCAGTACTTTCTATAGTTTTACAACCACATATCACATAATAGCAAAACAAACCAAAACCCCAAGGAATAAATCAGGTGAACACCATGGCAGACAGTCCCACCTGACACAAGGAACCCTTCCACACTGATAGCAACATGAAAGTACGTGGTACCCTTATACATTGATATAGAGACAAGGGAACTCAGATTGCAAGGGCTACTAATAACATCTTCATACAGAGAGAATTGTATGAATATGAAGTAAACAGAAATATAAAGGAAAACACAGTATTATTAGCATGGTAAGCAACAAAGCCCAGGTCAAAAATCCATGGAGAAGAATAATCAACAGTATTACACGTACAAAATGTGTCTGCCCTTTCCGAGTAAAAAATATGATTNTTTGAGCACCCTTAGGGCCGGATTCAGCTTTTCACTCTCATGACTTACACNCATGAGTTACACTNTCATGGGCAAAACCATATTGAATTGCAGGGGAGGTAAATTTATTTAGTTGCAATAGCATAACAGGTGACAGCTGATGTTTCCNAGCACAAGTCTAATAACAGTGTAACAGTAACGCTGGTCAGTATCTGTGTGCAANATNCAANAANAAANNATTTTCCCTNCATGCAAANACTAACATTCATTTTACCTCCCCTGCAATTCANCATGGTTTTACCCATGAGANTGTAACTCATGAGTGTAAGTCATGANAGTGAAAAGCTGAATCCAGCCCTTAGTTACTAATTCAGTTATATTTGTCCCTTAGATCATTTATTGATGTTTTACCCACAAGGAAAAAAATATATATATACATATATAGAGAGTGGGTATGTATTGGCATGCTAGTATAACATATATGTATATATACAAGGGGAAGGGAACAAGAGTATCTGCTAGAGAAAGAGTAATGTAGAGGAAAGNAAAGAATGAATGAGAAGGAATGGGGACAGAATGGGAGTGGTCANTGGTACTTAACATGAATCCATAATGGATAGCTCGTCTAGACTATTTACAGTAGTTACTATAACAACAAAATTGTATTATTAAACTGCAATACATACTGAATACAAAGCAATAGAAAACCCTTACGTATGACTTTTACACACTATAAGTCTATACCAGCAACCAGAAAGTCATGCTTTTACTATCCATCCTCCATAGTAATGAATAGGGATGAAGGCAGTCCTAATATAGATGTTCCACCAATGTGTTATCCAGAATAATCTTTTCATAGTGATTGCTTTGTGGCTATGGGCCCTTTAAAAAGGAGATGCCTAGAGTTTCTCTGCTAGTTGTGTTTCTTTTTGCTCTGCAGTGTATGAAATGTATTTTATAAGTAGCTGTGATGGTTTCATGTGAATATGGCTATTAATATGGTTAAGATTAATGTGACAGTGTGGAGCATCTGCTGCAGAATAATAACAAAGTTCCACTTGGTTTCATATTTCATTTGTTTAGATTCAGCAAAAGAATGCATAAATGTAATGGATCCACATAAAAATATTGTCATTATATTATTACCACAACATGGAAATATTGTTCTGTGATTGAAGTTCCTCCATTAAAGTTAGATATAGCTACACATGTATTTGTATCTTCAGAATCAAATGTGATTTAGTAAAAGGCAATATAATGTTTATACAGGGAAAATGGAGAATATTCCTCCCAATTTAAGCACCTAGGCCTAGATTGTGGGAAAGGAAAAGTGGAGATGTTTCCCATAGCAACCAATCAGATTTTAGCTCTCACTTTTCTATTACATGTCAGTTAAAATGTGATTGATTGCCATAGGAAACATATTCACTTTTCCTTTCCCACAGTTTAGTAAATGTGGCCCCTGATGTGCAACATGTAAAACTCCCTGGAAAGTGTGTGATTCTCCATGACTCAATCTCCCTGATGCTGATTCAGACAACATTGCGTTATGGTGACAGAATTCATAAAGATAAAGAAGGCACAATAAATATTGAAAGTGTTAATTTACTGACAACAAATAACAAATACTGATGTTGCCAGTTTTATTGCTAGACACACCCATGGGTGGCACAAGTTACACCTCTTTTGTACATCCATCACAATCTCCCTGATATTCAGTTGCAAAAGTTGGAAACCCTGGTAAATGTGTAGTTAAAGGTACAAGCAAAATGGCCTTTAACAGAGCAATTCACACAAAGGCAATATTCAAATTTTTAGGCACTCATAACTTAAGCTGGCCATACACTATGCAATACATTGTTCCAAGCGACCAGCATTAGTCAAGAGTGGGCAAAACCTCTGTATTGTACATTATACTGAGCTTGTTCTGCTTTTGGGCATAACCCATTTATTCATCTTTCAAAAGGGAAAAATATAAAGTGTTTCTGATAATATGTTTACATTCAAGAATGCAATGTTGCTTTATTCATGTTTTTCTTTGGAGGTCAGGAAAAACATGAAATTATTATAAATTATCTTCAAATCACTATACCAGCACTACTCATGTATCCCTCCCATATCTGGCAAAGCATGATGGGATCTGTAGTAGCACAACACATGGACTGCAACATGTTGCATATTCCTGTAGTATAATGACATCATTGTCAACTTGCAAATGAAAATTGTGATAGCATCATCAAGGCGCTGCACCAAAGACATGTGTCCAGAGTCACCAAACTGGTGTTTTATGTGTTAATAGGAGATCCAATGACTAATTCTAAAAGTAAATGACATTGCATTGGAAACAAAAGTTCATTCTTAATTCCATTATTAGGTTTCAGTCTTAGCTAGCTAGCAGTCATTGAGTACAGCCTGTCCTCTCTATAAACATCAGTAGAAGTAGACTAGCATAAGGGAGATTGCCAAATGCTTCAGGGAGTCAGGAAGATCATCCGCTCGCAAATCTCATCACTAATATACAGCACTATAGCGAGATTGTCTATGCTAGGTATATTGATATGGAGACATGTGATGCATAACTCTGTATAGTAATCTTTGCCTTAAATTTTACTTTCAGTGGTCTTGGATGACAGCAAACGTTTAGCAAAAAGAAAACTCATAGAAGAAAACAGAGAAAAGAGGCGTAAAGATGAGCTGCAGAAATCACTGGTACAGAAACCTGAACCAACACCAGATGAGTGGGAGTTAATACAGGTTGTCACTGAAGCTCATGTGACCACCAATGCACAGGGAAGTCACTGGAAACAGAAAAGAAAATTTCTGGTAAGGACAATATTATATATCTAATGAATGGAGCACAAATACATTTTACTAGGTAGAAATTGAGTTTTTACTAATGTGAGTAATTGACATAAACCAAGTAATAAAAAAAAAATGGGCATATCATCTAATCACCCCATTATAAAGACACGCACACCAACATATTCTGTAGAATTTGTAGTAATAGGATTTTATGCTGTTGAAAAATTTATCTGCAAAGTTTACCATGTAAATTATATACAAGCAATGAAGAAGGAAAATGTATTTTTCAAGCATGTTTGTTAGTTATATAATGACTTTTTTCATCAGCAATAGATCAACTATACTNCATATAATAACCACAAAGTGGACCAGACTCCAGATTATTCGCTTAGCTAAGAGTTTGATTCCCTTTCCTATGAGTGTAGACCCCTCCAACCANATGGTGAGGACTCTTAAATTAAATTAAACCCTACATTAACTTTTGCGGACAGCTTATCCAAGCCCTTAATGTAGGCTTGTACTACTTTCCGAATCCAGGCTGGATCCAATCCAATACTTGGAAATATTATTTTTTGAGTACTGACCTTTTAGAAAAAGTGATTTTAAAACATGTCTAAGTTTTGTTCTGTCTCACACCAGCCAGAAGATATTGGGCAGGCTCCTATAGTTAATGCANCAGAGGGGGGAAAAGTGGACTTAGAAGCCTTCAGCCAGTTTACAAAAATAATCACCCCTGCAATTACAAGAGTGGTGGATTTTGCCAAAAAATTACCTATGTTCTGTGAGGTAAGTCATTTATATTGATCTATGCATGTGGTATAATGTCATACCATCACCATTCTCCAAATGATTTATTTATGACGCATGATGCATTTCTTCTTGAAACTGTTCATGCTGTAAATTATATTGCCTCTTCCTGTATAGCATAGCTAAAAAAAATAGTGATCCCTTTAGAGTTGTATTAATAATTGTGATATGTGTTATATGACAAAGCTACTATCAATGTTGCAATCCTATTTCTAGCTGCCGTGTGAAGACCAGATCATCTTACTCAAAGGCTGTTGTATGGAGATCATGTCACTCCGAGCTGCAGTGCGCTATGACCCAGAAAGTGAGACCTTAACACTGAATGGGGAGATGGCAGTGACAAGGGGACAGCTGAAAAATGGAGGACTTGGGGTAGTATCTGATGCCATCTTTGATTTGGGTGTATCCCTCTCTTCATTTAATCTTGATGACACCGAAGTCGCCTTGCTGCAGGCTGTGCTACTTATGTCATCAGGTATGAGCCAGTAAAACTTTAGTCAACTGGTATTTAGAGGTCAAACCTAGATTTTCTAGTGAACATTAGTTGTATATTTATATGTAAAATAAGACTATTAACTGGATCCAGACATCTGATTTTTGTGTGTGCACGTGACACGTCTGTAATCATATCCAGGTCTGAGGTATTGAGACTTCTGAAACTCATTCCCTGCCTTATGTCTTCTGACCCTTAAGAACATAAAATAGTACAGTTTGGAGGTCTGGATTGGTATGCATGGCATTGGCATGGCTATACTATACAATGTACCAAGGTGCAGCCACTTGCAAACACATCTGTTGGAAGATAATGAACGTGTTTTAGGGGAGTATAGGAAATCTGAATATCGGAAATTCCTATATATACATCTGTATTAGTTCATATGATTAAAATAGTAATGCCCATAGGACTTTTATTACATATGATGGTGTGCTAAAATCTATTGTTTTAGAGGCAATGCAGTGAACAGAAGAGTCAGTTGACAAGGCCAGAGAAATATTGCTTATATGAGTATCTGAGTATTCACCATCCGAGTATTCACAATCCTGGTCTATGCTGTATGTACACTTGTAACAATCCTCATAATGGATCATGCATACTACCCATACAGTAGTGAGGGCATGTAGGGAAGTCACTCTCATTCCTCTCTCTCAATCGGAAAAAGGCAGGGGTCTAGCAGCTTACACTGANTNCACATACACCAGGGTATACGCAAGTGAATGTCTGGCGCACACATGCCAGTGCACTTTTGCTCCCCTTCCACAAATGCTGGACCAGACGGGATTCTGGATCCAGTCCAATAACAGTTGTTCTCCTCACTCCTTCTTATCAATAATAAATGAATTTTAAGCTTAACATTTCAGGGTCTTGACTTGACGTAGAGGAGAAGGGTAGCATGTATTGTTAAGATTATGTATAGCTTAAAAATCAAGTCGGTAAGTTGGAGAAACACTCCAACTTATACAAGGGTACAAGGTGAAATTTCTGTTTTGATTTCTGGAGTTACAATAAC
Source organism: Platyplectrum ornatum (assembly GCA_016617825.1). NCBI lineage: Eukaryota > Metazoa > Chordata > Amphibia > Anura > Limnodynastidae > Platyplectrum > Platyplectrum ornatum. The sequence goes on from JABWIB010005648.1 coordinate 11,693, forward strand.
ACAATGTACCACTCATAAAACACTTNATTATAACAAACCTCAGATGGAAATCAATGTATGAAGCTCCAGTGCAACATTATTAATACTTACAAAACCTTTTTCTCAACAGATCGCCCTGGTCTCTCCAGTGTGGAAAGAATAGAAAAGTGCCAAGAAGGTTTCCTCTTGGCTTTTGAACACTACATAAATTACAGGAAACACAACGTTGCACACTTTTGGCCAAAACTGCTGATGAAAGTCACCGACCTCCGCATGATTGGAGCCTGCCATGCCAGCCGGTTCCTGCACATGAAAGTGGAGTGCCCCACTGAACTGTTCCCCCCACTGTTCTTGGAAGTTTTCGAGGATTAGAAGAGACTGTGCTTCTGGATTCTCTGCACTTCTGGGATCTCCCCTTCCATTCCATTGCCTCCGTCACTTTTTTTTGTTCTCGTCCGTTTTGAATAGACATGGATGAAAATGTTCCTCTGATGCGGGTACTCGTGACTATTGTGTTTTTGTTATTCTGTCCTTTTGATGTGAAGTTTATCCGTGGAAGTTAAACCCCTTTTGTGCTGAAGTGACTGTCAACACATTACTCAACAGAGNGTTTGTCAGTCCTTACAGTTCTAAAGAGGTTATTGGGAAAACATAAAAAAAATCAAAAAAGGAAAAAAAGAAAAATATATATTAACTTGCATTCACCAGCACTACGGATCCTACACAGAAAAAGTATTCTCAGATATTGTGCCTGCGGCTACAATCCCTACTGACCATCTCCCTTGGTGATCACTCACTTGTGCAATGTTGAGCAGTAACAATCATTCACTGCTGCAAACAGAGTTTCCTCGTAGAACAAGACTAACATTTGGTTTTATCACTTCATGATATTTATATATATATATATATATATATATATATATATATATATATATATATAATGTGTTGTTTAACCAATGATTAAGCCCTGTATTTGGAACAAACAGCTCCCAAGGTTGGTGATAAGATAGGGTTGCATGTTTTCAAATTGGTTTATACTAAGAGATATTAGGTAAAAACCTTTATAATCAAGATAATACGGAAAAGAATGTATTTTTTTACTCTATATTCCCTTTTCCACTATCCCCTTTTTTTTTTCTACCGAAGAATTCAGCAAAGCTGCCCTGGATGTTAGAGTGTGAGATTGCATTGCTCACTCTTGTGTTATATAGTTGGTGATAATAGGACGGCTGTACAATTATAGGTCCTTGATTCTGCACATTCCCTTCTCAGGTATTTGGAAGTAACCCTCTTGGGATTCTATTGCTGTTTTCACAATCCTCTATGTTTGCATGGTGAAATGAATTTTGGTAGGTCATGTGCTACACATCACATGATGATAAAAGGGCACTGTGACATCTGGTAACATCAAACTGTTGAACTCTCAAGGGCAAGAACTTGATGGCATGTGAACTCCTAAACTCTGATATGTCCATATTTCCTACTGTACTACCTCCTCCATTAATCACACTCTAATAGTGCCTAGCAGAGAAGCAGTTACACGCACTACATTTAGGTTCTTAATTACGCTCCAGACTGCCTCAGTGCCACTTATCCTTCATTTGTAGGTGTGTGACAACTACAGCAAGTGTGTACACATTGATATTCAGGGTTCTAGTTCATGCACGTTATATTTTGCCAGATATATATTTTTTCTTTTTATTACAAATATGGCTTAATTAAAATAAATACAGTATATATACAATAAAGATCCCAATTGTCAGGTAGTGAAATCAAAACAAATATATTATAAAGTACCTTATCATTTTGAAAACACAAGTTGTTTTTTCAAATGAAGGTGAATAATTTCTATGCGTCTTAAAGAAAAATATATTTTATAATGATCTAATATACCATATTGGAAAATATAAGCTTAAGGGAAACAGAGTCGTGTGCCTTTATATTCACAAACCATTTGTCCCTACTCTCATGCAAGATTATGATGCCCCTCGAGGTTACAATAGCTTTAATACAGTGGTTCCTAGCAACACAAATTGATTGGCTCCAGACATTTATTTTTGCGGCAATTTGCTATTAAAGAACTCAATTAATGCTTTTAATTCATTCACAAACATAACACTCAAATGACCAACAGAAATTCATGTCACTAAAACAAATCAAGNATGATAAAAGCTATTACTGTACCGGATATAGAGTGGGTGTATGCTGATTCTGTAANACAAAATAGTAATATACACAGATATCTCACACCAATTGTCAGACATTTTATCATCAATGAGATGATAAACAAAGCAATGGCTTCTCTAATGGCATAGTGTTGATTTGTGGTNAAAATAGTTACTTTCTACACTTGCATTCACTGGATTTGTTGTTGCTGTCTTTTTCTATAATTGCCCAGGATCCTTCAACTAGTTCTCTAATTACTTCAAGAAAGTATATTTTTTATAAATCAGTTCTGGGAAATTGTACTGCTGTAGTATAACTTTGTGTGAAAATGATTTTAATATTGATATAGGAATAGTCAGGTTTCCCCACAATATGTCAGATTGTTATGCATTTAGTGTAAGCTATTACATAAGCTGAAATTTACTAAGCAAGGAGATTGCAGTGNGATTGAGAAGTGGGGATGTTGCCCATAGCAACCAATTAATTACAAGCTCACACNCTCTAGTATGTAGAATGGAAAGGAGAGCTTGAATCTGATTGGTTGCTATGGACAGCATCCCCACTTTTCAATCTCCCTGCTTAGTAAATTTAGGCCATAGGGGCTGATTCAATCCCAAGGTAGACGGGAAAAAGAAATGTGCGGTTTTTCGCGTGTAAAAGATCATGGTTTTTAATAGGCGACACAATGAGCCGCGAGCAAAAAAAAACGCAAATTTTTTTTTTACGCAAACAACGTAAGGGAGAAAAATTCTCGCGAACAAGGATTGAATCGGCCCCATAGTCTGCAGCTGTGACCTGTATTAGTGGGATGGTTTTTATTCTGAATCATGGATGCTACTTCAGTATGTGCTAGATATGAGCCAATGCCATTAGAAATGTCAGTATGCTTATCATACAGAGACATTACTCATATGAGGACTTGCCGTGTTCTGAGCATGGAGATTATATTGTTTAGGAGCTGATTAATAGTCAGTATTGTGGTGCTAGAAGCTATGAGACAAGAAATCTGATATACGTAAGAAATGTTTACCACAACCTTTATAGTGTACTGAGAAGCTGAAAAGCCATTGCTTTGTGTCCTGATAGGCAAACTATTTTTATTTAGGTGCAGATGACTTTTCTACCTGTTATATGCATACACATTCATCTTGTAAATAGACCACGTATTTTCTTTCTTATGCTAAGAAAGTTGCCACATTTTAGAAAATGTTTATAAAAGCACGTCCCGTTCATTCAGCAAAAAGTCAGGTGAAAGGCTGCATTTAACGCTGGTCTCTTTGCCAGCGTTACCCGGCCTAGACCATGACTGAGCAACCNGTGGCTTTGCAGGTGTGACCATGTGAACAGACGAGCCCCAGTCAGGTATCAGCTATACCTATGTAGTAATTCATGTTGCATGGATCTTTCAGTGTACCTCTATCGCTGTGACTTCTGGGAAGAAGTGTTCATTGTGGCCGGTACATACTCTAAAGTTGGTACCCAAGTAGATGTTTTTCACAAAGGGGCATAGAGATTTTTCTACGTAAGATAATTGCAGCCATAGCATTGCATCAATCTGGTATTTATGCAAACCTTTGCTATAGTGTTGGAGACCGGGTTACATTTTTAAAGGTTCCAATAAGCTGCAATCACTTTTGAAATTAGTGCATTTATATAAAAGGAAAATTGCTTTAAACACAGGTTTCCTTATGTGAAATGACAATAGTAATAATGACTGAGAAATATTGCCGGCTGTTCTTATATGTTGGAGGAATTCGTATTTAAGATTTAAAAGTACTTAAGATNGAAAAACATATTTTGACAAAAAATGATGAAATTGGAAATTTGCCCTGTGTCTGATAAACTACCAGATAAAAAATAAGAAGAATGTTATATTATAGTAATAAGGTAATAAGAGGGTCCAGACATCATCACTACACAGATCACACTGCACATGCCCAGAACGTAAGCATCGGAGTGCCCACTGATGGAAAGCTTATTGTACCAGATCCATAAGATTTTCCTCATATTTAAATTGTACAATGTGGGCTGGGTGTAAATCCTGGTATACAGATTATGTAAGACGTATAGGGCTTGTCTGTGTGTTTAAGGGGAGTGATATCTTGTGTGTGGAAATTAGGAATGATTTGTCGCAAGAAACAGGGGNCTATCATCACAAATTACTCTGGATCCAGTCAGAGGTTTGGAAAGTGTTATTACTTGTATATATATTTACCTTGATGTCTTGGGGGGGGGTAATTTGAAATTAATTTATCAGGGAATTGTTTGGCTACATCCACCTAGATGTTTTATTCTAAATCAGCTTAATGCTGGATCTATAATATTCAGCACATCCAAGAAAAACATCTATGGTGATGTACTTAACAAGACAATATAGCCCTGCTCACTTATAGTCACATTTAAATGTTTAAATGGACAACCAAAACTAGCACTTAACATGAAAATATAGCACTTACTATATATATATATATATATATATATATATATATATATATATATATATATATATACACACACACACACACACAATTTGTTGTTCTGTTTTACATTTCAAATGTTGTGGCACATAATTACTTAAAGGATAAATACAATGTTTTATATCATTGTTTTATATAAACATTTAAGGGCAAATGTTGGCCAATGTTCATCAGACTTTCACACCATTTTATATAGATAAATCATGCGTATATTATTCTATGCAACTAAAACCACCAATGTTATTTGTAATCATTTCAATGTGTAATGGTGCTGTAGATGAGATTAGGATTTAAATAATGTACCAGCAGAAATCTCTTTCATCTATATTTTTTGGTGAATGTCTAAATTAATTTGTACTGATAGAATATACATCGGGGGAGCTGATCCAGAGTTTGGGAATAATGGCAAAATAGGCAAGTGTGGACCCTGGCAAAACCAAACATTGAACTGTTGGTAAGGTCTAGTATAAATTGAGAAAACAGAGTATGGGTTGGAAGGTAAAGCTTCCTAACTCAAATCAAATGTACAAATTACAGAAAGCTATGCATCTTTAAACCAGATCCAGACTTACTTNTGTAGGAATTTACAAGGGTAAAGTTACAACTGGGTAAAACCATGTTGAACTGTCAGTGTTTGCATGCAGGGAGAATACTTTATTGTTGCATGTTGCACACAGATACTGACCAGTGTTACTGTTACACTGTTATTACACTTAACTTTATGCTTGTAATTTCAGTAGTACCTAAGCCCATACCTCCCAACTGTCCCTCCCNCCTCACCTGTTTGTCCCACAAACTTTGTCTTTTATATGATGTTGTGACAAAGTCGATGTGCCAGGGGCAGAGTCGAGTGGGTTCGGGTCGGGGCTTATGTGTCCCGTGGCCTGGACTGTGTAAGTTGGGAGGTATGCCTAAGCCTGGACCTGGACCTTTGAGAGTAAGAGCAAAAGAGGTGTAGGCCTGTNCAAAACCATGTTGAACTGTGAGATAATACATATTACATTTTAAAAGCAGAAATAGAGTTCTGTGAAGTTTCCTAGCTCAACGCTAATTTACAGATTACTCATACAGCTATGCAGTATGTATGTTCTATGTGCAATAGCAAAATATTCCCTGCATGCTAAATAAATAAAGGTCATTTGCACCCCTTACATTTCAGCATGGTTTCGCTTAGGTCTACACCTGTTTTGCAATTCTGGAATAGCCCCTGGGAAAAGAAAGATACTAAAAATATAACAACTCTGACTATACTGACACCCAAACATTACNTGACTTGCTATGCAACTAGCTTCTTGGTCTTTTTCTTTTACATATAAAAAAAACATTAATACAGTGACTGTAATTTTTATTTTACAGTTTTCAATGATGGATTACCTGATTTTTTTTTTTACAAAATAAATGTACTATTCATTTAATATTAATGTTATTCATGTAAATAATTTGCATTGCAAACCTGAAAATAAAGCCGTTCTTAGATATAAACAGGAACTCAGTACCCTAGGCATATTTTCCAAGTAGTCTCCATTTAGTAATACATTATTTTTATTTGGTAACTTGTCAATTGTAAGTTAAAATCGTGTTAAACTGAGAGTTAACCACAACAGATGACCGAAGAATGTGAACATGAATAAAGTATTATACAGAGTTTGAGGTAAATGAATTATGATTAAAGGACGTAGTAATGTGTCTGCATTGTAAATCAAATGTTTCAAAGAACAAGTTGCATTTCAATAAAAGATAACACTTCATAATATGGGAAATTAGCAATTAATTTTATTTCTTCTCAATATTTCATTGGAAGGCCCAGTGCCTGTATACAGTGGTATGTTACATTTGCTTACATGTACTTCATAGTTGCCATGGCACCAATTCAAAAGATCTACTTTGACCCATTGGAAAACCTGTACTGTGATCATTCATACCATTTATTTTTTGTTAATATAGGGCTATTGTAGAATTAGAAAGAGTTAAATTATGAAGGGAATATAACACATCCTTTACTTAACTGTGGGACTGGAAAAGTGGGATGTTGCCCATAGCAACCACTTGGATTCAATCTCTCATTTTCATACTGGAGAATGTGAGCTCAATCCAATAGTATAGTAAATATAGGCCCATGTATGCAAAATAATCACCATGTGCACCCAGGGCTTGAAACAGAACAGAATAGAGTAACACTATTGACGATCCCCCATGAAGCTCTGGCCCATCACAGCTGTGCCCCCCTGTCGCCGGGCTTGTGTGCACCTATTTGTATATGACTAATAATTACAACAGATATATACCTAATGTACCAAAGGTGTCTATATCCATGGTGCACTTACCTTTAACATAGTTTTCCCTAAATTTTATTAATTAAATGTATTTCATCGCTTTGGATACAACATGAAGTTGATAATTCAATGCACACAGATTTCCCAAAGTATCAAAACAGTTATTGTTAAACTATGGATATTGAATCATATTGTGTATAAAAACCAATTTTATAATTTTATAATGACAGTGTTCAAAATGTAATAAAATTCTTTATAAATAAAAACACGTGTAGGGCATTGTCAGAATGGAGACTTACTGATGCAGTTATATTAAGATACTTAATCTCATTCTCACATAGGGATACTGCAATAATATTGCTCTATTGTGTGCTATCCCCAATCCACGTACACAACCTGATCCACATGTGGAATGTGCATGGAGTGTACATCTAATTCAAAACTGCAGGATAGGAAGGAGAGCAGACTGAAACCCGTGCAGTCAGAGTCATATGGGCAGAGGTTGTGTCTTGTACACAGTTTACATGCTTTTTTTAAATAGTAACATAAATTCCAGAGCAAAATAGTAGCAAAGTAGAAATAGTAGAAAGAAAAAAAATTTTTTTATCATAAATGAAAAATAAAATAGATTTTATTAAAATCAGTTTTAAGCATGTAGATTTCTTTTAAAACAAAGAAAATGGCCTGCACTTATTACTTACATCATCCTTGAGATGGTGTAACCGTATGACGAAAGCACTTGCACTTTACGTTGCTCATATTTCTGCGCATCCGCACTGTGCATATTTTCTGGATTAGTCCCAGAATGTCAAAGCATCTAATGCTGTCTGCTAGAGAGGCTCCTGTCTCTGCTTAGCTATACTGTCTATCAGTGAAGCACCTCCATCTACCTAGATGCCTCATACTATCTGCATGCTAAAGATTTATTTCCTTCTTAATATGTCAGTCTACATTTTTATGTGAAAGTTTTTATATTTCTGGGTTGGCGACTTTTAAGTGGTGTAAGGATGGGGTTGGGGGGATCAATATATGCAAATCACTCCCAAAGCACCCCTCCTAAACTGTAAAACCCATACATTTGCTATGAATGTATCATCAAGCCCGCCCATTCATAGTACCGATCAGGGCTGGAAGCAGTGATTTACATAAAATCACTGCCTCAGTCTGGGTCCTGGGAGATTTGCTGACTCTCCCGGGATACCGAGAACACTACCTGAAATTAGGGAGTCTACCATAACTTCAGGGAGAGTCGACGACCTTTTAATATTTGTATCTAATAGCTTACCTCCCAACTTTCCTGATTTCAGCAGGAGAATCTCACTTTTGGGTGACTGTCCGCTGTCCCGTCTTCCTACCAGTTTGTAGTCCTGATAAGTGTTATACTGNTGATAAGCATTGATGTTTACAGGGTCTGGGCAGAGTCAGGGAATGGCTTGAGTGGAGTCAGGGTGGGAACAGGGTCAGTACTTATTTGTCCCGTTGTCAATATGTTGGAAGGGATGAATTCCAAAAAGCATGACAGCATCTGTGCCTATATAAATAATGGTTACTAACGTTTCAGGATAAGCATATCGCACAACATTTACATTTATAAAAACTGCAGAATATAAGCAATACTCCCATTTTGTCCAATCCATGACTCAAACAAAAAGCAGTACGAAATTAAAAAAGACCTTGGGCTAAATTTACTGAACTGCCCATATCAACCAATCTGATTCAAGCTCACATCCAGTATGTAAAATGGAACAGAGCTTGAATCTTCAAGAGCTGGACTTTTCAAGTGGGGATGTTAGCCCCTGGCACTAGAGAGAATGAAGAATATAAAGCATAGACACAATGCACAATGATTTACTAAACTGAAGGAAGGATAAAGAGATTTGGCTCATAGCAAGCAAATTCTAACTGGCATTCTCTGGTATGTAATAGGTAAGTGAGAGCTAGAATTTGATTGGTTATTGGCGACATCTCCACATTTCACTTTCTACAGTTCAATAAATCTAGGTCTTTTTCTCTTTGTATTACAACTATGTCATAGCAAGTCATATAACATTTTTATTGATCTACATAAAGATTTTTAATCAATTGAACCAGTGGACCAGTATGGTTGTAGAGAAATTCCTCTGTACATTTTCCATAGAGGAATTTCAGAATTGCTTGTATCAATTTTGTAAATATTATACCTTTTTCATCTCATTTCTAAATATTTTAATAATCTGATTCACATAGAATAAGATTTCCCAGGGGATGGAAATATTGACATGAAAAAATAATAAAGAAAAATGAAAAAAAAATTAAATAAATGAATAATAAAACAGAACTTAAAGAACTTATGTAAATGCTTACTCCGGACAAATGGTAAAATGTAAATTCACATCACAGGGTATACAGTATTTACTAAGCAGCGAGATCGCAGTGAGATTGAAAAGTGGGGATGCTGCCCATAGCAACAAATTTAGATTCACATTCACATTCACATTCTGCAGTTGGTAAAATGAAACTGAGAGCTTGAATCTTATTGGTTGCTATGGGCAACATCCCCACTTTCCAATCTCACTGCAATCTCACCACTTAGTAAATATACCCCCACAANTCCATTTATCAGAGTTTTAGTTTGTCCTTCTACAATGCAGTTCAGAATGCTGAGATGTATATTTGAACCTGTTCTGCTGTTTATTTCAAACTCTGGATCAGCCTTCTAATGTCATCTTACTGTTCTGCAGTAAACATAATGGCACAATGTAACAATTAAAGCACTTTCCCTTAATTTGGCATAAACCACATGATTAGTTGGTGCTAACGTTTGGTAGTTTTGTGCAGTTTTGATTTTGAAGTGTATATATTTTACACTAGTGATTTATGAGTTAGAGCACCAAGCCCATCTTGTGTGATACATAATCTTGTACACATCCGGTACGCCTTTTTAACAGTTGATTGCCTTAAATAGTACACCAAATACAATCTACACTAACATATGCATTCAGATACCTAATAAATATTGCTATCGTGCAAGCACAATCATAAGCCATTATTTTATGAACATACTGATTTCTCTGTCATTCTACTTCTATAACAGATCAGTTCTTGCAAGTAATGCAATTCACTGATTAATCAATATGTTATNCTGGAGAATTTTGTATTACATAAACCTCTTTACAGGTCATGCATCATTTTCTTTTTGAAATCTTGTAGTGCAAATAAGTATTGTTTCCGAATATGATTACTGACTAAATTATTCACAAACAGAAAACAAGACAGTTCACATATCTGTAGGAGTTCCACTGCCAATTCTATGCCTATTAAAGGTTTGCACCACCATTCATCATCTTTAATCTATTGACTTGTTGGTGCTTTCTGTTAACTTGTGTTAAATGTCCTCGATTCCCAGACGTGTTTTCATATTTATCTTCTGGATAAACAGCCAATCTCTTGCCGCTGTCAGGCAAAATGTACAAGTCAATATGTTAGAGCAATCTTATGGTAAATATTGTACAGTTTGATGTTACCATATTGTATTACAAATGATTTCTTTCTCTGATGTATCACATGCTTCAGTAATATTGTATGAGTTTGTAAGTATGAATAGTGAAAGTGCAACTGAGACGTTCCCAGTTCATCATGACCCTTCCCCTGTGACTGTAATGATCACCTCCAGTTGTCTTATGTCTTTTGCTATGCTATAGAATGCTGGACAAGTACATGTATTATTGCCCCTCGCTGCATGCATCCATTTTCTATAGAGGTTCACCTATGTACAGGCTATATTTTTTTCCAAGATATCAATTAACAGTTTAGTGTAAGCTACACATCTCATTACTTTAGCTATGTTTATAGCACACGTGTGGTAGTTTTATAAATCTATTACCTGACATTTCATTTTTCTATGGAACTAATATATATATTCTGTTTCTGCCTTGAAGTTGCCACACGGATGTCACACTTTTTATAATACCTGGCAGGTAAATTCTAAATTCTGGTGAGAAATATGGTGTCTAAAATGAAACACAACTATCACAGTGCTAAAGAACCAAGTGATACTCTGATAATAGATAAAATGCTTTACAGTAGAACTCATATATGCTAAAAATATCATGTATGGTAATGATATACTGATGGCGACCCAGGGTCCAGATTTGTTCCTATGAAGTTTATTTTTTAGTACATTTCTGAAAGTTACTTTAAAAATACATCATTTTTTGTATGCATTTATCAAGCCCATTCAACTCATTCAAATATTGATTTAAAAACATAAGATAACATAATAAAATATTTGGAACAGAATTTGTTGGATGGTTTACACTTAGAGTAACAACCATGGGATGAATCATATAGTTTATTCCCTTTAAGCTAGAGCAGCCATATATACAGAGTTTAATATGCCCTTTTGTTCTAGAAGNAAAGAAAAAAGTAAGAGTTTATATTTAGATTTATTTCCTATAGATAGACTAGATTCCCTACATNCTGTCTTTTGTAAAGACAGATTTATTATATTGTAAAAAGAGATTTATTTTCACCGAAAACCCAAAATATTTTTTCCACTATAAAACTATGACAAGAGGTTTGGCCTTAAACACATGTATATTACAGTTTTCAGATTTTTCTAACAAGTTAAATGTGTTTTTATATATAATGAANTAAAGTAGTTTGATTTACTTTACTGATGGAGGTTTTCAGGGTGCGTGGGTTAAAAACAATCTAATATAAATTCATTAAGTAATTTACTACCAGGTTCCTTCATATAGTTCACGGCCTATAGCAGCTGGCGAATATCCTAGACAAACAATACACAAAATTTTTTAAGTTATAATAATACTTTCAAATAATCAGTTTTACTTTAAATGTAAATGACATGTTCTCAGCTTTGTGTTAAAATTTACAGACAGTGTATAAGGCATGTGTAAGGTATGGGCAATACAGACACCTCATTTTCCATTTCATAACTGGCAGACGTAACAGTATGCTACACCACTGTATAATGCACCATTTTAGCACCATACATATGTATAGCACATTCATTTTTCCTTCTTGTATATTTCTCTTATTATGTGTGCATGGTAACAGACTATAGTAGTGTGATCCAAAAGCATACTTTGTTTATGTGCTGCACTTGTGGGCACAAATAATGAATGACTATGCAGTGTAGCACACTGTATTGTATACTACTAACTACTAATTTAGATAAAGAACCACATCACCATGGCTCTGTGTATGATGGAATATCTGCAGCTGCTGGAGTCCTCCTTAGAGTGCTGATCCACACTGGTACACTGTCAGAGTCCCTATTCATGAGAGCTGTGTACGCTCACCTCTGGATCGACCCCCTATACACAACACTGCATTGGAGAGCTCGGAATATTGGTTAGTTTCATTTCCATTTAAAAGTGAAATGGCAACGTAATTAGTTAAATGACCTTTAAACATAAAATGAATGTTGCCTTGTGCTAGAAATAGATATCTATGCAAAAGTATCAATAAATACCCATGGACAGTATTTCTTAGGGCAGGATAAGCCCAATGCATATATCCACATAATAGCAGAAAGTTTGTATAGTATAGGATGTAAAGTCTGTCAGTAACAAAATTGTTTGATATTTTGTATGTGCGATTATTGTGTCTATCTTTTCTATATTTAGTAGCCCTATAAATAAAGGTAACGACCAGCAACTTCAGCTCCTTCATCATTTAATTCACTAATAGAACTATGTCACGTGAAGGCTTAAGATATAACTTTATGTTTATTTGCCCTGTCATGTAGTCACGACATTACCTATTTAATGATCTGGATGTTTCAATTAGCAGTTATTATGAGGTGCCAGTGTACATGCTCATTTGATCATAGTTTATGAAACAAATAGAATAATTCCACCATCTTTGTCCAGTCCATAAATAAACTCCTAATCTAACAGGGCCCGAGCCTGTGTGTAAGTGTTAAAAGTATCCTGCTGATATAAATACCTTGCGGGTGGTAAAACCGCATGGGCTCTGCCAGCAGCTGCTTCTTAAACCTAGATCTTATCCATCTTTATCAAGTACTAGTTATAGTAAAGCAGCATTCTGTATACAGATAAACCCAGCATGTAGGGCATAGCTTGTAAACACATGTATGCTAGTTTATGCTTTTAATANAAATGGCATGTAAAATCATTTAGCATTTTCTAAAAACAAATACTTGATACATATACTTTATCCATTAGTGTCNTGCTTTAGAAGCACAAATACCTCAGTCTTTACAATGTCTTTACAATGATTGCACATTGACTAGACCTACAGTAGTGCCGAACCACATAGATACGCTGAGTCCTGCTCAGTTTTCANCCCCATCTTTGTTTCATATATTTCGCCCACAAATGTGCCTAGAAAGGGATTATCCGTTACTAACCATGACACAAACTGCCTACCTCCCACCCTCTAGTATGAACAGTAACATGATTGATCTATGAATAAATATTTGATAATGAATTATTTATGGGAATTTCTTTGGTTATGCATTGACGTATATAGATGTAATTACAAAGACATGATGAATATTTTTCTGTACTATATATCTTAACTGCATTTTCTTGTTTCAAAGCATGTAAAACAACATTGTTTAAATCTTGCTGGTCATTACAATATGATCTTGAAACGCAAACAATAAAGAAAATGAAATATTTGCAATTTTCCTGCCCACGAAATAAAGATTACCTACAAACTCATAGATAAGCTATATTTTGCAAACAGTGTTACGTTATACTGCTAAGATTGTCATTTTTTTGTAGCATAACAAATAAATATAAATATCTACAGTGATTTGTGACTCCAACTATTTTAAAATGTTTTGGGCCATAAGACTGTGTGTTTTGTTTTTATATTTTAGTAATTAGATGTTTTCCAAGTAACCTGTTCAAAAAGGCCAAATACAGCAAGAAATATGGGTCTATTTATCAAATGACATTTTTTACAAACCTTCACAGGAATCTCACTGATTCTGACCAATGAAGGATTGGGACTTACTAATACTCAGGGCAGGGCCGGACTGGGACTAAAAATCAGCCCTGGCATTTAATGCACACAGGCCCAACTAGAGCTATCCACCAATCAGACTCCTCATTTTCCTAGCGGCAACCAGTCNGTGAATGGCTATCAGCACACTGATTGGTGGATGGCTGAAGCTCTCCAGCAGCCCCTGGTAGCAGCCCATCACTCCAGTGGCCCGTCTGNCATATCCTAGAAGTGCCAGATGGCCAGTCNGGCCCTGACTCAGGGTCAAATGAAGGTTTGTGGGGCCCCTGAAAACCAACTTCTGGGGGTCCCTGACTTCTCTCCTTCCTCCCTGTGTATGTCCACTCCTCTTATTCCTGCCTCTAAATGCTTATGCCCCTCCTTTCTTCCCTAAATGCCCATAGTACTCCATCTTAACCCTGATTATCCCCAGTCCACCATTCTACTTCTGATTACCCCCTGTACTCCTATTTCTCTCCTATATGTCCCTCTGTATACCACCAGTGCTTCTATATCCCCTATATTCCCTCAATGCTCATATTTCTCCTG
>JABWIB010005650.1:10940-26032 GCA_016617825.1 Platyplectrum ornatum
CACCATCTCCACAACACCATACATGCTACATGCTTTAGAAACCCCCCTTCCAAAATCCTGCGTTTGCCACTGCTTCCATCACCCTTATCCCAACTATCCTCTTCTATTAAGCATTCCCCCTACAGCACTGAGGACTCTATTGTGAAGGTCTGTGTTTTATTTCCATGTTTACAGTCTTTTGTTATAAGCTCTCAATTTTCAATTGTTTTGGGGATTAGTTAGTTTCTGGCATAAAAGAATAATAATAAATAATAATATTTAATTCACAAAACACTTGTACACATGTATATATGAAAATATTTATTGTAGAATATATATGATATAAAAACTATATTGGTAATTCAACAATAAAAAAATACAACATGGACACATTGCAGATGTTATGGTGCTAAGATTAAGGGCAAGATTTATTAAACTGCGGAAAATAAAACGTGGAGATGTTTCCCATAGCAACCTATTGTATTCTATCTCCCACTTTCCTATTACAAACTAAAGACTGTCAGTTAGAATCTCATTTGTTGCCGCATTTCATTTCCCGCAGTTAATCTTGCCCTACGTCTTTTTAATTACAGTGCAGTTAAAACTATTCAAAAATTTATTTTTACCTAGCACTGCTGTTAATTCCATTAGTTCAAATGTGCTTAATTGTGCTTTTAACATGTATTATAGAAATGTATTATTTGTTTAAGAGTTGTCCTTTTAATGTATTAATTCATATATGATGTTGGTCTTTTTTATAACGATGAAAAAAAATGTAAAGATAATAAAACAGAGGCATATAGACAGTGGTTAAGTGTATTGGATGGTAAGAGAGCATGGAATGTATTAGGGGCTTATATAAATAATAGAGTTTAGAGGTTCGAGATAGCACTCAATACTGTTTTAATTAATATTTTCATACGTCTACATCTCAAAGTACATTGGCACTGTCTACTTGTCCTGTGTCATCGACCTGATCCAAAGAAGCCCCCAGTCTGTTATTAACCAGTCCGGTAATAATGATTGTTAAATTGTAAAGCCCTACATAATAATAATAATAATAATAATAATAATTATTATAATAATGGCACTATATAAAAACCTATTTATAAATAAGTAATACATTTATGATTGTTAAAATAAACTTTGGATTTCCTATTTTCCATACACTGGAGTGTCAGATTCCAGCCTGACTCTATAAGTGGACATGTTTTATAATTGATATAAAGAGATAAGTACTTAGGACTAGCTATCAAGCTATCACCTTTTCCCCTATGTATTTTGCTATGGGCCACTGGAGGCCACCAACATGTGTTCTGCTTTCCAGGCTGCTCCATCTCTCCTCTCCTTCCTGTTCTTGATCCCACCCCCTAACAATAGCAAAGGCTATAGCAAAGAGACAGTTCAGATAAAATGACAGCCTGGTCTGTCTAATGCTGGCCATACACCCGGGAGATGTCGTGTGAGATATCGTATCGCTGAATCTTGCCTGCTGCTATGCCGATTTAGTTTACATGCAATGTATCATAGCGATACATCTCCCAGGTGTATGGCCAGAATTAGTGTGTGCGGAGACAATCTGTACGATCTGTGCACATTGCTGTCACAGACACTGATAATAGCTGAGCTGAGCAATGTACATCAGTGCACGGTAAGATTACATTTCAGACTGCTGGTATGATTCTTCCCTATATCACACAACATGTTTTTATGCATGTATGATCTGTCCTGTAATATCCTTAATATCCTTTATATGTCGGGTAATAAAGCACTTTATAAATATATATTTATTTAAATTACTTCTTCATTTTGTCACCAGTCTATAACCTCAGGGAAAATCCAAGGATTTCTGGAGTTGGTATTTATGTGGGGGAGAGCTTGACGTTCTCATTATATGGAAAGATGACCATGATAATATACAGTGTGTATAAATGTATAAATGACTTTTATGTTACATAACATGATATAGTATGTGTATTCAGATTCTAAAATGCCTTATTGATTTGATTCATTTGGAAATCCACCTGGAAATATGCAAATAATACTTATAGGCAAATAGGTTAAGAGGTAAAATGCAGCAGATTATATCAGTTACATGTTTTAAAGGATATCTTTATTTATTTATTTATTTATTTCATTAATTTCATTTTGGCTTCTTGGACTAAATTTACTAAGCAGGGAAATTGCAGGGAAATTGAAAAGTGGGAATGTTGCCCATAGCAACCAATCAGATGCAAGCTCAGATTCTCTAGTATATAAAATAAAAATCAGAGTTTAAATCTGATTGGTTGCTATGGGCAACATCCCCACTTTTCAATCTCTCTGCAATCTCCCTGCTTAGTAAATTAGCTTTGTGTCTATGCAGAATTTTAATTATTTATTAATTAATTAATTAATTAAATAATTTGTTTAAAAATACCATAAATGGATGAAAATACCTAAACAAATTACTGAAATAGGATAAGTCAGAATACTATAGGGCTATGCAGAATTTAGTGTTTTTGCATGAATTGAAGTCAGCTTTGTGTAGGGATAGGGAAACCTATGTGAGCTTTTAAGGTGGCCATTCACAAGATGACTTCGTTCTCGTGGAATATAGGCACCGACAAATGGGGTGATTTTCCCACGGGAAAAAGAAGGAAATAAAAATATACTCACATTACAGATGTCTTTGCTGGGCACCGGAATGGAGCCTAGCACATTCTCCCTATGCGCCGGCTTCTCCATCTTGCATGGAGAGGGCCCTGTATATGCATGACGGCATCACTCATATACAGTGTCCTCTCCGGCTGTACTGGATGCACGGGAGCATAGGGAGAAGGAGCTGGTCAGTAATTATATTTTTATTTAATTTGTTTCTTTTTTTACAGGTATTTTTCTATATTTACCGTATATACTCGGGTATAAGCCAACTTAAATATAAGCCGAGGCCCTTAATTTCACCTAATTTTAAACTGGGATAACTCACTGACATCATACAGGACAATGACTCGAAAAGCCGAGGGGACCACTTTCAGCACAAAAAAATGTGCTAAAAAACAAGGCTATTAATCGAGTATATACAATATTTTTATTTTTTTGTATACAAACGAACATTGGTGATCAATCTGAAAATCCATTTGATCACCAATGTCTTTTGTTTACGTTTCTCTGTGTTTTGCCGTTGGGTTTTTTATGTATCCATCTATGGACCGATTTTTTCCCAAAGCCCACGAATATCGTGAGTTTTGGGTAAAATTTGGCCCGTGAATGGCCACCTTTAGACTCTGAAGACATATTTGCTAATACAAAACCTTAGCATATTGGGATTTATAGATTGTGTTGCACACACATATTGTGGATACTGGGCGCCACTGCACCTGTTATACACTTAACCCCAATCTCTGGATCAGCTTCAGGGTTTCACCACAGAAGGATTCCCATCAGGCAATTAAACCAGGGCTGGGTTACAGTGTGACTAAGGAAGAAAAATGCCCATATTCTTATTAAACTATAGTGGAAACCATCTTTCTGCTATGTTTTGGTACTTACAGATCAGTAGGTTTTCAAATTACTATTATGAGCTTGGATGGACTCATGGACTACACTCTGGTATTGCAGAAGATAGAAAAAGATAGAAAAAGCCTATGGAACATTTAAAGTGATGTACAGGTAAGTTAGTAAATGATATATATTATGCTTTATACACACCGTCCAATCGTCGTACCCAACTGTTATATCAGCCATTTATTTTTACAAAATATTAGACTGAGAGTATAAAGCATAATGGGCACAAGTGTTCGGTTTATTATTTCTGAGAAGGGTTTAGCATTGTTTTTGTTAATGTGTTTATTTAGTTAGGGTTGGTGTAGCTACATGTTTCAGTCCATATTTGACAACAAGTCTCTTCATCAGGAATATATAGCTTACATATTATTTTTTGTTCCTGTGTAGTAGCTTATGTAATCTCTTATTTCACATACAGATGTAGTGCAGACACCGCTGCTGGAAACTTTCTAGCGCACTGTGCTTTACCCGCTAGATCCACTTCAGCAGTGTGGGAAGCCCATCCTGTAGATGCAGACAGTCTGGAAGAAGTGACAGTGACAGAAAGCGCAGGGCTCACAGCATGGCGGTGCTGGCGGCTTACAGCTCGATTTAAGGGGCACGCAGTTAGGAGGCGGCGGAGTCCGTGGTTTCTTCTTTGGGGTGATTTTTTTCTGTAATACATGTTAGAATAATTAGCAATAATGACTCAAACCATGCAAAACAACCTAATTATCCATAATATATATATATATATATATATATATATATATATATATATATATATATATATATATATATATATATATATATATATATATATATAATGGATAATTAGCATTTTCTGAACGCAAGCACTTGAAACACACACTTTTCCAGTGACCTGGATTCTTTAAATCCAGATAACATTGATATACAGGGATGCCAGTGATTTGTAGCCTCCTTCCCCATGCTCATCTTAGCAGAATTTTAATGAAGTTTTTGACCACCCTAACTTATATACTTTCTGACACATCTGTTTATTAGCCATGCTTACACAGTTACCAACTTTTGGTTTCAGATAGATATAGAAACATATAGTGGGGTAGAGGGCATGACTTATGCAAATCACATCTGAAGCCCTGCCACCCGCATATTAAATTATTTGTTTATGGTCAGGGCTGGAGGCTGTGATACTGGGAGAAATGGTCAAAATTTGCAAGTCTGCAGCCCTGAGTTTTGTAAATAATCATGAACCGGTACAGGCCAAATAGGGTTCGCATGCAATGGCCAGAAGCCTACCTTAAAGTCAACGAGCTGGTCTGCTTAAGTGCAAAGCAACTCAGCATGTGATAATCTCAGTTTTGTACGAACTAAAATTTTACGAGTAAAATTTGCTTCAGGCAAGTCTGAATAGAGTGCTATGTGTTTTCCTCTCCACCCAGGAATTAGGTGCTATTTGTGTTCCACCAAACACAGGAGGCATGTCTTGAGGATGTCATTTATGCAAATCATTCCTGAAGCTATTCTTTAGTTCTCAGGGTTACTAAGGATAGAGTGGAACATGTTGTCATTGAGCCCTGCCCATACTTAGTAACACTCCGAGCAGATTCATAGTGGTGGTTTTCAGTGCAGGCTTGCCAACCACCAAATAGCTGACCCTCCGACATGACCCATTCCACCAGGTACAAAATACTCTGTTCCTTAGATTCTACCAATCAGTTACTACGGAGACCACCCGTTTTATAGTAACTGATTGGTAGAATCTAAGGAACAGACTATTATGTTTTCAAACATCATTTATTATGTTATACCAAGTTAGTGACAGGTAGAAGCTGAGGAGNGGAGTATTATGTACCTGGTGGAATGGGTCATGTTGGAGGGTCTGGAATAATTTGTATATTTTTCATTGTAATATTATTATTATGATATAGTTTTATTATTATCATTATCATTATTCTATACTTTTTTTTGGCAGTTTGACAGTTTACAAACCATTTGGTATTACAGTTACATAGCAGTTAAAGCTGAGGTTAGGGTTACACTAGTGTTGACATAAAAATCAGGTGTCGTTGTTTATAGTTAGCGCATTCACATTACTGAATCCCTTGAACCATTCATAAACTGTATTTCCAGCATATAATACTTTGTACTACCTTGTACTTATAAGTGTATACCTCTATTTATCTGTTCTTTACATGTATGCGATATTAGTGTAAATTGCAGTACAATGTTTTTGTAAAGCTAATGACTGTGATGCTGTAGAACTTAAAACACATGTATAATTTTAGTACATATAAGTACATATAAGTACATATAAGTACGTGTTATGTTAAAGTACAACTTTTTTAATGAATTTTTTATTTGATTAATAATTTTTTAGTGAATTGAATAAATACTTTTAGGTGGCACAAGATGAAAGTATGGTTTATGAAATTGATGTAGAATCTACGTGTAATTTGCTGACTACATGCTATTAGTTTTACAGTAGGTCTAGATGGTCCATATGCTGTATTTAAGTTAGATCCTTGAAAAGAAACTTGAGAAACTATTAAAGAAACAAAAGATAAAACAGACTGATTTACCAGATGTTACATGCAAGATTTAGTCCCTGAAGCAGGGCAACAAAAGATCACAGATTCCAGTACAGACTGAACGCCAAATATAACTAAACAGTAAAATACGAATAACAAAATCCATTTCTTTGGCTTTAAAGCCTCCGTTATGATTTCACCATTGTAAAATATGTGTGACAACCTATATAAAATACAGACAGAGATACTGTGAAACTAATCAATGCTGATCAAAGCTGGCTGTGCTCCACGTGTTATGTTCTGCCATACTCATTATAATGTCCAATTTAGCTTAGATTAAATGCAAGTCCTCATGGAATCTTACCAGCTTTAGCCCTTTTCGAATGGAAGAAATGACAAGAAGGACAATGGAAAGGAGAAGAATCTCAGAAAGGAGAAACCAGATTCTTTTGTAGTTGCTCAAACACTAATGTGTTACTTCTGCCATATGCACCAAAAAGAGACTTGCAGCTCTGCAGCTGATTTCTTCTCTTCATGAGATATTGAGTCAGATACACACTTATGATTTTAATGAAGTTTGATCCCAGAGCAAAAAGTGCCACACTATCTGGGACTAGGACTAGGCTTATGCATTTAGAGAGGCATTTTGCAGTTAAGAAATGGTGGAAGGACATAATCAATATACAGTAAGGGAGCACTCACACAAACGTGGTACGGCAAAACACTTGAACCGGCCACAGGCCATGTCGAGTGACCAACACTCCACAACCTGTTCTGGACCACTGCATTGGCATTTAATATTCCAAACACAACCAATACATATGATATTTGAATGCTGGTTACATGTTGTGATGGTTTAAATAAGAAATNATTATTTTTTAATCTTAAAGATAATTTAATTGACTTTTGGATTTTCACCAAATTGCACATTGTGCAAGCATGTACTATGCATGTATGCAAGCCTCCAATCTTGCCATGGGATTGTATGACTCTTCAGGTTCTAAAACTGGTGGGCAGAGCAATGGACAGGACAAGGGTGGGGGTGAACAGGACAATAGGTGGGTGGACAGGGCTGAACCATTTTTTAAATCTCTGTGCGTATATGCATATAGGTAAGAATCTGGTCCATTGGTACTATTGTTAAATATTATAAATAGGGCTGCATCATCTACCTTAGACATAGAATTCCTTTCAGCATCCAATCTGTTGACTCTCCGAAAAGACTTTTTTAAATCTGAAAGAAACAACATTTCAACAAAAGAATAAATGAATTTTGATTCCATATTGAGCTAGTACATCTGGAATATAACAGCACAAGCTTTTACGCACCCACAATAGAAATAGGAGGCAGAATGTCTGGGAAGCGGAGACTAGATTCACTGTTGATTCTGTCTTGTTTTTCCTGTAGGACTATGTGAGACTGCACCAGCCAAATGGCACAAGTTAGAAGAAGAATTATTAATATGCCATGCATGTCTGGGAAAACAATAACAACAAAAAAACATTAAATGCTTACCATAATTACACAAAACATCATGCTGGACACTGCACATAATACAAGACAATAATACAATACAAAGTAAGCTCCCAAACATCAAAATCGCACATTTGCTATGGATGGGCGTGAATTCACATCATCAAGTCCCGTCTATTCTTGTAATGATCAACACTACGTCTTAGGAGATTTGATGACTCTCCCAGGATACCATGAGAATTGGCTGAAATTCGGGAGACTCCTGGAAATACCAGGAGTATCAGCAAACCTGATTAAATGGTGTAATAAAATTACATACATCTGTCCAGCACCCCTAAACGACCGGACATTAGTGAATATATATTATTATAAAATTTGATACAGCAAACACAACCTGCTCTGTAGATATAAAGAGGCTGATCCAGAGTTAGACTTGCACTGTATATTTCTTATGATCTTATCTCATTCCCTTTTTATCTTTGGTTGCTGGTTATGAAAATTTGATGCTGGTTTGGTTACAAATGAATGCAGAAGAAGCACTGGGATTTGTTTTATGGATGGGCCCTCGTCCATTGGGTTATATGGATGGGCCCTCGTGCCATTTGTCTCTGAGGCAGAAGGTGGATGCCTATGTAAATGGGGGTTGATAATAGGCCACACTTAATTGTCATTGGTTAAATGGTGTAATGGTGATTTTATTATTTTGTTTATTATTAGTATACTTTTTATTATAAGACTTCTTTTTTACCAATCAAATCTGTTTATTTGGTAAAAGGGTGTGTTTAACACTCTGGTTCATATTTAAGACCAGGCCAAATGACTCAACCATGAGAAGTTTAGTAAATCAAGCTCGCAGACTGTTTATTTCAGCTGATTTTATTCAGCTAGATTGTCAGCATTCACAATGTTGAAAAATGCAAAATATGCCAAAAACCCTTACATACACTCAAGCAAGCATGACCCTAAGTGCGTCAATCAGCCAGTCCCCTGTGGATGTGTTGCCTCATAGATGCTCACATTTCCCCATATTTCCAAACATCAGACTATATACAAGGACGTTCATGTGAAATATTTTCATGCAAAACCCGTACTTAATAAACAAGTGACACAAAGTCCTGAAACAGATTCAAACTAAAAAAAACAATCCTGATTTATTACCATAAACATTTAGTCCCCTGTGATCCAAATGCAATGAGGCGTTAGTTCACTATGTGTGAGCTCATAATTGGCAATGCAGTAAAGGTCTAGCCATCAGCAAAATTAGTTTTAAACTAAATTGTTATTTTATTTTTTAAAACCAACACGCAGACCTATGCAGACACAGTGAAGGTGAAGTAAGAGTTAAATGTTACCAAAGTGTCTGTCACCCATCACCATCTTCCTGGTGATATACAGTTCATACAAATGTGGTTGGTACAAATGTGTGTTCTTAGGGCCAGATTCAGATTTACACGCTCATGACTTACACTCATGACTCACTCTCATGGGAAAAACCATGTAGAATTGCAGGGGAGGTAAAATGAATGATGGTGTTTGCATGTAGGGAGAATACTTTATTTTTGCATTTAGCACACAGATACTGACCAGTGTTACTGTTACTGATTGCAATTAACTAAATTTACCTCCCCTGCAAATCAACATGGTTTTTGCCCATGAGAGTATAAATCATGAGTGTAAGTCATGAGAGTGTAAATCTGACTCTGGTCCACTGACTATGGATGACAAACATACCTATCATATCCCACCTTGATTACTGTAACCACCTCCTTTCTTGCCTCCTCTTCTCCTGTCTCCCTGCCCTGCAGTCTATACTCAGCTGTAAGACTCATCATCATGTGTCTCCAAACCACCTCTGCCTCCCCTCTCTGTCAATCACTATACTGACTGTCCCTCAGAAAGTGACCACTGCCTCCCCAAAGACTTCTCACGTGCTGCACCTTTTCGTTGAAACACCTTCCACAACCCACAACCCATCAGGCTATCCCTTAGCCCAGGGGTAGGCCACCTGCAACTCTCCCAGTTTTGTCAAACTACAAGTTCAGCTTACTTTAANTGCGTAGACATACCAGGTGATACCTGAAAAGGCATGCTGGGCCTTGCAGTTTGACAAGACCTGCATAGCTGCAGGTTGCCTACCCCTGCCATAACTTGCAAAATCTTTAAATGAAGCTCTACCTCATCTTCCCTCAAAACTGTCCCATCTCATTTATTACAACACTCTCTCCTATGTGTCTTCTGTTTGACTAACCGATTAGATTACAGTCTCTTAAATGTTTTGTGGTGTCTTTGCTCTGTGGTGAGCAGACAGTTTGTGGCATAAACACAGCCCACGAAAACTAGACATCAGAGCTGCGAAATATTTTTAGCCCTAGGCTAAATGAGTGATTTGTGGGGATTTAGTCCGTTTTATGTGAAGGTAGCATTCTCTTTCATTACATAAGCATGCCCTTAATTTCAAGCGGAATTTGCCATTAAATGATTAATCGATCTTGTTTTATATCGTTTATCATTTTCATTTTCCATATCTATGTTTGGATACCAAGCAATGACTTCTGTGCAATAACTCCTCTGTGTGTAATTTCTAATTCAAACCAAAACAACAAATAAATAGATCTATGAAATGATCTGAAGTTTACCCATATCATATTTTGTACTGACCTTTTTTCAAGTTACATAAAAAATTCTGGAAATAGCAACTGAATGATACATGCATTATATTATGCATTATAATTTATATATAAATATATATTTATATAAAAATATATTATATATATTATATAAAAAAAATCTATCTATATATATATATATATATAAATAAATGAACTAGGCACATTATTAAAATGAGAATTGCAGACATAAAATTGTCCTTAAACAAGGCCAATCTATTTTTTCCCTTCATATTTCCATATGTTAAATTATATTTATTTTATAAATTAGAGAACAATGCTGTAAAATGTATTAAAATATATAAAATATATACAATAATAATATATTATTTATATAATAATATGAATGTGTATTTTCATAGTAATATATATCATTTATATTACTATATTTTCTTATTTTCAGTTTTTGCTTGTGATTAATGTGCTTATTTTTCTTTTACATATGAAACATGTACAATTAATGTTCATGTAAATTTCCTGTGAATTCATAGAGCAGATATTTTCTTACACAAATAAATAGGAATTTTAAAGAGAATATTAGAGGTCACAAAATAATATATAATATAATACAATATATGTTTGCATTTGTATTAATTTACATATTTTGTTCAAAAACATAAGTAAGGCCTAAATACTGTCAGAGAGCATTACTACAGATTTTTGTACATGAAAAAAAAAAAAATAAATAAATATATATATATATATATATATATATATATATGCACACACACAAAAATATTAGATTCATATTATTATTTGGAACCCTGGTGTTTAAGTTGCTTACCTGTCAACCTCTAGAGAATAGTGAGGATTCTGTAGCTATTGTCTGTCAGCACTATATCCAGCAATGGACCTGTGTGTCTTTCTTAAATAGAACAGTATTGGGCATTCAGCCACGTGTTGGATTCCTTAATAAAGAGTAACAGTCCCACTGACAACAAGGAATCCTAAGGGTTTCTGTATACTCTTTATCACAGTACGCCTTCATCAGACAACAAAGAGGAACATTCGATCAATATTTTTTATTCATTATGCGCTGTACCATTTCATATTCAAGATAACCTTAAAATACCAAATGTTTAAACTGAACTGAGATATATATGAATAAATTTATCTGTCACAAATAATGTGTTGCATATGTCTGCTTCAAATTTATTTGGAAACTTAAACGTAAAAAATGTCTTAATGTTACTATGAAAATAGTTTTAAAATCAAATGCATGATTCTGGAATATATCAATACGTAGATTCGCTCTACAAAATTTTACATTCATTAAATATTTGGCATTATAGAAATTTGCAAATTGCAAACATTTCATGGAGAAATAAAACATATCTGTAACTCTGGGTACACAAAAAGCGCATTTGTTTCCTATTTGCTATTATTCTGCAGGATTGCAAAACACAAACCTGCTTTTATTTGTTATTATATTTATATTATTATAAATGAGATGCAGCATGGCCATATGTGGTATGATGTAATTCATTAGCACAAAAACAATGAAACAATAAAATGCAAGTATACAAGTTTCTAAAGAGGATTAACTGCGGCACATAAAGAAACATTTTATGTGTAGTATCAGAAAATAATAAAATGTTATGTGAATTTTTCTGCACAGTGTAGCTCAAGACATATTAATCCATCCATCAATCATTTATTTATTCTACTATTAGTCTAGATCCTGAGGATTCACAGTTATTTCTGTATTCTGTTTTATCTTATTCTAAATACAGTCCTATAAGAGAAAACTGGTTAATAAGAGACAGATTTACACAAATATACATTTTACAGAAATGTATATTTGTATACATTTATGTAACGGGTACAATTTCATTTATCTTTTACATAAAGGGAAATACTAGCCTTTGTTCCTTGCACGCACAACAAATACTGACTGGCTTCCATTTTAAACTATAATTTAGAGTTGAACGTCGACCTGAAACTTTATTCTGTTTACACCGTAACTTTAATGCTGTAACTGTATATATAATATAATATTATATATCTATTAACTTATGTTTACCCATTCTTAAATTCCCTCCCCTTGCACTTCAACATGGTTATGCCGGGGGTGTATATTTGTACCTGTTTTTGCTGTTACTTTTACACTGGATCGTTCCTGAGACCTACAATGAATTGTAATTACATCTAAGTATAATGTATAATATATTTGGGGGTGAATTTATTTCCATTATGCATATTGATGTGTGTGTGTGTGTGTTTGTATATATATATATATATATATATATATATATATATATATATATATATATATATATATATATATATATATATATATATATAATAGTTTTTTTTATTTATATGAATTATGATTTGTGTTATGTTTTTTGGTGTACTAACTTATATAAGGGCTAAAATTATAAGGGAAATAAAAAATATTCATTCTCCAAGTGCTAAAAAAGTAACAAATATGTTTGCTTATGACAGCAAAAGATAAAAACGATATACTATTGATCAGTGAAAAGTATATCTTATAATATGCGCATACAGTATATACTAAAATCCTTTTCTGGACATTTTTCGTATTCATGGCTAACAAATAAAAGAAAGAGAATTTAATATATGTGTGAGATATGCATGCAACAAACAAGGACACAGAATCATAGCATAGCAATTTTAATGCATATATTTGAAATCTTATATGAGACTTTTCCAACTAGCATTGATTCTTAATATATGTTTTCCTTTTATATCTGTTTATATATGTTTGAGATTTTTTTTAAGGTAATAAAACTGATCTATATTATGTTGCGCACCTAATTCCCCTTATTTAAGGAGAGTATTATTCAGCTCAGAGGTTCTGCCCCCAGTGATTTCCACCTTTATTTAATGAAGATATATCCACCTGATAGGCTGAAACATTAGATACCAGGATCCAAGGGAAGCAAAAGATTATGCTGACTAAGCCAAAACCAAAATGAAAGGAGGTACAATAAACTCTCTTGAACGTGTGAAATCTGATATAAAGCATATTGGATCAGAAATTTGGACAGCTGATATCGTTTTCCACAAGAAAGTGTATACCTCCATAGAGCTCCAATCACAATCGCCCTGTTTTATGGAATGGTATTAATTCCTGCATTTCAGTCTTATCACATGCATCAGTTCTCACATAATAATGGATGGTAAAATTCTGACTATTAAACCCCCGAAGAACATGATAAACTCAACTACAAAGAAAGGACAATGAGAAGGAGACCACGACAAGGTGAGAATGATAAGTGCATGAAGAATGTTCTCTCATATCCCACTCCAAGCTGTACTATAACATGACTATATTGTTTTATTATTTTGTATACTTTTTCTTATTGGAAATGTGATCATTCATTTCTCCAGTAACATATGCTCCCAGACATGTTTAAGCATTGTGCACTAGAAATACATATAGCAGACCAGTGATATATGCATGCTCATACATCTAATAATATATCATTGTTTATTAATAATATTAATAATAATAATAAAATAATAATAATAATAATAATATCTTTCTTAAAATGTGTTTTTTGTTCTAGGAGTGCTGACTGGCCTCCCAAAAATGCGTTATGAAGTCTGTTCATCATAACAGTTCTGGATGCCAGGATCGGTGTACCACCATTTGTACCACATCCCGGCTATTACTAAGTACCTGTACTACCATCCAATCAGTTAAAAGACTTAAGACTTGGCAGCAGTCTAACCCTTATTTGGCTATCTGCAGCTTAAATAACATATCCATGCCACTGGTTATAGCATTAGGACTTTTTTAAA
This sequence comes from Platyplectrum ornatum, assembly GCA_016617825.1. Classification (NCBI taxonomy): domain Eukaryota; kingdom Metazoa; phylum Chordata; class Amphibia; order Anura; family Limnodynastidae; genus Platyplectrum; species Platyplectrum ornatum. The sequence continues at coordinate 24,869 of JABWIB010005650.1, forward strand.
TACTGCTCTCATTAAGATTCTGACATGTCTGGTCAGTACTTGTTCTTCCTTGCTCCTACTGTTCCTCCCTTCCTGGTGCTCCTTACTTTACCTTCCCTGTTTTGTGTCTGTTTGCACTGTGACAGTGTTTATTCTATCTGACTCTTACCTCCTTGCCCAGTGTTATCAGGTAGTACTGTAGGCATACACTATGACCTCTGATCACAGTGTGATTGTTAGTCTTGATTTCATCCTTAAAGAGCTGAGCTGAATTATGTCTAGAATAGAGAAGCCCTCTGGTTTGGGACACGTCTAGTCAGGAATGGTGGAAGCAAGCAATGGTTATCAGAAAGGAAAAGAAGCAGAGGGCAGAGTCAATCTCATGTGGCCTGACCATAGGGTAGTTCTGATCTATTTCATTAAAAAGAATAGTTCCAAAGATTAGTTCATGTAGTTCATTTTGCTCGTCTAGTTCATTTTGCTCGTCTAGTTCATTTAGCTCATCTAGTTTATGATGACTTGCTCTGGATATATAAATAAGTAGTTATTACTGGAGACAGATCTGTTTAATAAATGGACCTGTATGTCAGGACTTTAAAGAACGCCATCTGAAGGTTCTTTAATTCCTAAAGTATTTCAGTGGGAAAAGGGAAAAAAGTAAGGGAAAATGAAAAATAGAAAATCAGCTTTAGTTAACTTATGGATGCAATCAGAGATTTGTGATATAAGAGCTTCTTTACTTGTTATTTAAATTGAAGATGAACTTTATGCAATACCTTTGAGAGATTAAAGAGCTCATGCTATGTCTGGAAGTATTTTGGGATTGTTAGTGACCTTCTGTTTGTTACATTGTTTACAGCATTTGCTGCTGTTTCAACGACCATATGGATTTGATACAATTGTGGTACTTTGTAGCGCCATGTATTGACCCATAGATTTGTATTGTGTGTATATATATATATATATATATATATATATATATATATATATATATATATATATATATATATATGTATATATATATATATAATGGATAATTAGCATTTTCTGAACGCAAGCACTTGAAACACACACTTTTCCAGTGACCTGGATTCTTTAAATCCAGATAACATTGATATACAGGGATGCCAGTGATTTGTAGCCTCCTTCCCCATGCTCATCTTAGCAGAATTTTAATGAAGTTTT
>JABWIB010005651.1:9423-29712 GCA_016617825.1 Platyplectrum ornatum
GCTGTGAGGGTCATTTATCTGTTGATTGGAAAGATTATCTTTCTGGTGTATGGCCAGCTTGAGGGTCATTTATCTGTTGATTGGAAAGATTATCTTTCTGGTGTATGGCCAGCTTAACACTGGTCAGTATCTGTGTGCAACATGCAACAATAAAGTATCCTCCCTGCATGCAAACACTAACATTCATTTTACCTCCCCTGCAATTTAACATGGTTTTGGCCATTAGATTGTAAAGCTGGCCATACACTATAAGATAAATAGTTCCAATCTAAGCATTTTTAAAGAGTGGGTAAAACCATGTTGAATTGCAGGGGAGGAAAGATGAATCCAGCCCTAAGGGAGAAACAGGTGCAGGCGTAGACCTGGACGAAACCAAACACCGAACAATAGTATAAACTATGAAAATAGAATTAGAGTTGATGTTTTCTTTGCATACAATAAAATGAAAATAAGTTTGCACCCCTCACATTGTAACATGATTATGCTCAGGTTTACCTTTGCACCTAAAAAAAAGGTGTAAGTGTAACTCTGGATGAGCCCCCTAGTGACATCAACTACACCCTCATTATATCTAATAGATAACACAGTATTCTGTAGGATGATAAAAATGAAACATAGCAGAATGAATAAATGCTGAGAAATATTTGGAGTGCTGAAATGTATTCATATTATTCAACTTCTTGGTACTTCTTGGTAACTATGCAATGTTTAGAATAATGATATAGGACCTGATTCACACTATTTGGCGGCCGCAGCAAAGTCCATCGAATTCAGAGTTGCATGTTTCTGCAGAAAAAGCGTAGGCGAAACGCGCGTCGGGCTAGCCGGCCGCAGCCTCTCTCTATATATATTTTATAGTGCCTTGAAATGGAGTAGGAGGGTGCTTGGGGGGCTGGCCATATAGATAATGGATGTAATGCCTGGTGATCTTTCAGTATTCTAAGTGAATTACAGCCCACACAGCATCCGCATACCCTCAACACAGGAAGCACCAGTAATATGATGGATTATTAATTAAGGGGGATTTCCCTGAGCATGGTGCTATCCTAACATTGTTAGGTACTACAGAGTTTGCACATAGGCACTATATCACTTTATAATATATGGTGCTCTTCTAATATTATTAATACTATGAAGTTTGCACATAGGCACTACAGCACTTGATAACATCTAAAAACTGAGAGAGTAAGGGCTGTTGCCTGGCTATTTAAATTTTAACTCACACTAACTTTGTTTCTCATATTCACGGTCTATCTATTTTAACTAAATATTTCTCTGCTGATTACAAATTACCCCCAAATTTTGAAATAAATTTGTAATAATATGTATTGATTTTAGAGATTATTTATTCTGTGTTATAAGAGTGCACCCATTAAACAGAACACTTGGGGGTATATTTACTAAGCAGGGAATTTGCTGGGGAATTGAAAAGTGGGGAAGTTGCCCATAGCAACCAATCAGATTCGAGCTTACATTCTCCAGTATGTAAAATGAAACTGAGAGCTCGAATCTGATTGGTTGATATGGGCAACTTCCCCACTTTTCAATTACCCAGCAAATTCCCTGCTTAGTAAATATACCCCTTGGTCTCTCTCTTCTCTATTATGTTTATTAAGTTCTGGGGTCTGCACTCCCCACGTGATGTGACATCAACATCTTATATTGGGGTACAATATTTTTAACACAGAGGGTGTGCAGTGGATACAAAACAACAGAAATGTTTCTGCAGAAACATGCGACTCTGAATAACACGCAGGGAAAGGGGCATCCACAACGCCTCTCTTCCTGGCCTTAAGCACAGAGGCTATGGCTTCTATCGTGGGTTTCATTCATAAAAGCCGCCGGATTACTCGCGTGTTACTACGCTGGCTTTTCCAGCATTAGAAAAATATATTCACATTAGTTTCATTTAGAAAAGTCAGCATTTTTCAAATTAAAAACAATTTGGAAGCAGGTAATTGTCCAATTACCTGCTTCTTTGACTTACATCTTATTTGCACCATGTCATGCCAATAAGGCATGAACTTAAACATACACTAAAAGCAATGCAGCAAAAGTAACAGCTACAACCAGCACAAACATTCTGTCCACTGTCAATGTGTTTTCATTGAAGAATCATATACTTGACATGTGCAACTATTGCAACTGGATCTGATTCAAAGTTTCAGCTCCCACGATATCCGTGCTATTCAGAGGTGCATTCTTATAGAAACATCCAGCTCTGAATAGCACGCAGGGGAGACGGACATGCAATGTGCCTCCCCTGCAGTGTGAAATGAGTGCTGCACATAAAAGCCGGCAGAAGTAGTATGGCTGCTTTAATGAATAAATGGCAGTGGTATATATTTTGGATCACCCAGCATGCTTTGTTTTTATTTATTTTTTTAAATAAAATGTTTCAAATAAATTCACAAAACCACACAAAATACTTTTAATTCGTTATTTATTTATTTATTTATTTATTTATTGATTTTTACAAAGCAAACCTTTAAAAAGCAGGAAATCCAAGGGACAATTAGCTGCTTCTCTCTCCTATGGGTAACTTACACCATGATTGCTTTACCCCCAATACAGCACCCCATCTACGTAGAACTACAAGCTTTAACTGCACAGACATAGTTGATAACTGGTGGCAAAGCATGTTGGGACATGTAGTTTGACAACACCTGTAGGTTGCCTATACCTGGTCTATACCCATCGTTCCGGTGTTCCCTCTATACCTTCCCTTCCTACAGTTTCCTTTATACCTCTTGCCCCATTGTTACCACTATACTCCTCTGTCCATTTTTCCAATATCCCTTTCCCTATTTATTCTTATTTATTTATTACCAGGTTTTTATATAGCGCTATCATATTACATAGCACTTTACAATTTGGATTGGACAGAATTCATGGGGAAGGGGACTCTATAGGAGATACATACGTAGGTGTAATTACACATAGACTAGGGACAATTTCGTCAGCTGCCAATTTACTTACAATCATGTTTTTGGGAGGAAAAAGAAGCACCCGAAGAAAACGTGGCGAACATGCAAACTCCACACAGATAAGGTCCTGTACTTTCCCTTACTGTTCCCCCTCTCTATANCCCTCTCCACCAACTCTTCTCTTCAGACCACCCAGCCCTTGTTTTTCCTATATGCATAAGTCGATCTCAGCCTGTTCTTTCTATCTCCCTTTCTTATAGTCCATGTCTCACGGTTTCTATCCCTATCTCATGAAAAGCCTCTCGGCCAGCAAGGACAGAGAGATGACATTTTGGACATGCAGTCTTACTTGTGTCACCAACAGATGTGAGCCTGCATTTCTGACATGCCTGCTCTTGGGTATGCTGGCATATCTAGGGGCCACCCTCTTAATTTTACCTCTATTTCTAATTTCACCTTACACCTTGCACCCATGGAACACACAGGAGGGAGTACTACCACCGCAGGAAAAATCAGTGGCTTACTCCAGTGGCTTTCACAGGTAAGTGGGCATTCTGGTTACCTAGAAATTCTCCCAAATAGAGCCTGAGAATAAATATGCTGGTCACCGAAAATGTACCAAAAAACAGCTGTTACAGTCCCCCGGGACGTGCAGTCACTGCCAGTCTGCCAAGTAAGTGATGTTTTACTATGCCATCTCCAGACACCTAATATACAACACTGATTATAGAGATGGGGGTCTATAATGGTATAAACTATATCAGTGGTCAAAGTGGGGGTATGGAAACACTGAATATAAGAGAAGTCAATGGAGATTTGTAGTTTTTCAGTTACATCAGTGGGAGAAGTGGCGGTATGGCATACCCCCATATACACCCCCACTTCGAGTCCTCAACTATATTATATGTATAGTGTATTAGGGTTTGGGAATGTCACATTGTATATAGTACATAGTTTGCAATTCCCAGACTTTAATTATATTTTTAATTCTCAGACCCATAACACACCCCACTTTGTATTACAAGATACGTATTACATGTGGGTTATATTAGGGGTGTGGACATGGCACTTGATATAAGTACATGTGAGGTATATTATTGCCACATAGTGGTTTATATAGAAACCTGAAAATGGCACGTATATATATATATATATATATATATATATATATATATATATATATTTTATATTCAGTATAAACATACATATATTATAGTATGTGCTGTGTGATATGCAGTACGGTATGATATGCTGTACCATGTATACCTCCACTTCCAGCCCTGTCCACAAGTTCTCCCTAAGGGGCCGATTCAATCCCCCTTCGCGCGATGATTACGATGATTCGCACCTCATAGAGGTGCGTACAAAAAAATGCGAGGTTTCAGTCCCGTAATAGACGGGAAAAAGCACACTTCGCGTTTTTTCCCGTCTTCGCGCGGGATTGAATCGACCTGATTGTGTCTTAATTATAGAAATGGAGATAAAATATACAAATGAAACATAGGGGTATATTTACTAAGCAGGGAGATTGCAGTGAAATTCGAATTTGGGGAAGTTGCCCATGGCAACCAATCAGATTTGAGTTCACATTCTCCAGAGTGTAAAATTAAACTGAGAGCTCAAATCTGATTGGTTGCCATGGGCAACTTCCCCAAATTCGAATTTCACTGCAATCTCCCTGNTTAGTAAATATACCCCATAGTGTCTCTCTCCATCATTAATAAACACAGCCCTTTGCTAATAATTATGATCCGTCTTTCCTGAACTAACAGGTTTCATTGCTCAGTAATTAGTACAATGTTATGAATATTGTATTAAAGCAGCTCTCATGCTTTGTAAGAGGTGTCCGCTCAGTAGCAGAATGTTGCTCAGGCAGCTTAAAGTCTTGGACACAGTGCGAAAAACAAACAAATCCAGAAGGAATTTAAAGAGAGTAACAGTGCGACCTTCACAGGTAAACCTGAGGCACACGGAGATGGCCCAAGGCAGCTGCTGTAACACGGCCCAGAGAATGGGAGCAGTATGATTCAATTAGCTACAAAGTCTTCAGAACAGTAGTTAGTTCGTGATTTATTAAATTACATCTTTTATTAGAAGAGCAACTTAAATTAATAAGCAAAAAAAAACAAACCCTTTTAAGTGTAAATGTTTGCGAAAGCCTCCATTCCATAATGCGGACACTGGATGTGCAATAGATACCTGCCATGTAATGATATTCGTTATGTGCTATTCATTACTATATATTACTATATCATTACTATATCACTGAGCGGACTGATTTGTCACACAATTTGTAAGAATTTCTTAAATTAGAAAGCAGTGAATAATTTATATTACCAGACATGATCTGGACAGAAGAGTCTCTATGAAGCACTGCACATTTCATTTAGATGTAGCCAACGTCTCACAGCAATAACCCGCAATGTGGTTTATAACAGTTCTCATGCGAGTTTCCTGTCTCTATGAAAGTAGTAATTAAACATGCCAGAGAATGTTCATTTATGCACTCTTTATTAAACAGTTTCTTAACATACATGTGATAAGGTCACTGGTTTAGTATATGAAGGGGGGTATATTTCTCCCAGGTGTCTTACATATGTGTTTGTTGTGTATTGGGATATACTATTCAGTAGATGAGGGTGAGGGTCCCTGAGGTATATAAGGAGAGAGAAGCTTGGGTACCATGTATGAGGTCCAGTCCGAGTGATTTGTGCTGACATCTGCCAGTTATGTGAGTGAGGATTTAGACCTCAAGTTACTAAGCAGGGAGAAATGTATGGATGTTGCCCATAGCAACCAGTCAGATTCGGGTCCACATTCTCCAGTATGTAAAATGAAACTGAAAGCTTAAATCTGATTGGTTGCTATGGGCAACATCCCCACTTTTCAATCTCTCTGCAACCTCCCTGTTTAGTAAATTTAGCCTTAATGTCTCTTACTTCCAGGGGAGAGGATTAGAGAGTGCATGCGAGAGAACCATATAAATAACTATAGGTACTGTAGTAAGAGCAATCTGGGCATGAACACAAGTATGGCTCTGGTACCATCTCTTATTGACAACATAGAAAAATTGATGGGTGCTGAATGCTGTTTCATGCTGTCAGCTTCCAAAAAGCCCCATTGAACACATGCTAGATGGGACCCTGTCAGCACCCATCTCTGCCCTATCAACACCCATCCCTGCCCTGACAACAACCACCCTCGCCCCTCACCCCAGACAAGGGCTTGCTATGGAACAGCAATTCTGCCCCTGATTGCACTTTTAATTAGTTTTTAGTTAGGTCTGTATTTATTATAAAACTGCCGGGATGCAGCAATAATAAATTGAATAGTGAATAAATGGATATTTATCCTGGTAAACCAACTGAAGCAATGTTAATGTAACTTTTCATGTGACTAGAGATGCTGTATCAATTCAATGGCAATAAAACTTCAAGTTAAACTAAAAGTATCATCTTTCATTTTATCTCTCTTTCTGCATATGGTAACCGCTATACTGTATTCATCTCTATAATATAGAGTAATGTAGTAATCTCTACAATATATTCTACTAGCACCATTAGACTTCTTTATGGGGATTTAAGCAACTTGGTATAATAACAGAACAGGCGCTATTGTCATTAGAATTTTAGCAAGGTTCTATGAATGGAAATGGCGCTCGTGGAACGGGTAGCAAGCAGTGTAGCTATGGCGCTTCCTGATTTGTGACTTCGTTGGTGCAGCATAATAGGACATGCACTGTATGGATATAGGCAGTATGGACATGGACGGTGCACAGCGTTGGACGCACTCTTTTTGAGGGATGTCTTATTTGTGGGACGCGCTATGAGGTACTCTGGTGGGACGCAACATGTCTGTTGAGATATTTCGAAAGACAAGTTTACATTATGTAAAGTGTCGAATCCTAAGTACACACGGTAAGATAAATTGTTCCAATCTAAAGATTTTTTAAGAGTTGCCAAAACCATGTTGAATTGCAGGGGAGGCAAATTAAATTAATTACAGTCTAATTAGCACAAGTCTAATAACAGTGTAACAGTAACGCTGGTCAGTATCTGTGTGCAACATGCAACAATAAAGTATTCTCCCTGGATGCACACACTGACATTCATTTTACCCCCCTGCAACGCTGGTCTGAAGAGATATCTCGTGAGATGAGATTACATTAAGTTGTATAATACAGTTGATCCAATCACATGTTCTCATGAGAGAGGGAAAGTTGAATGAATTGAGGTGCAGATGTCAAGTATTATTAATTAGAGGTTGCTAATGAATAGTGGGAGTAGTTTCTACTATTTGTTACACTGCCTTTGGTTGGAACAGCCATACGTTATTCCACCTCATCCACCATTGTGGACCCTATATGTGGACATTGGGACATCATCCAATATCTGATCTGTTTTGTCTACATGAAAAGTATTGAACCCACCCTCTCGTATGTTGCTAACAGTACGAAAATCAAATTAGTTACATACTAATACTATCTGTTGCGCAGATATTATTTTTGACTTTGTAGTGTAACTTTATGATAAAAAGCCACTGTTATTGCTGGGATTTTTTCATATAAAGTGAATCATTTTGTAGTATTTTTTGTAGTATTGTTCCAGGCAAATCACTAAAATCGAATTGCATATAATTAGACAAAATAGCTATTAAATTGTTGTTGCTTCTTGTCCTTTGAAACTAATACAAGTCATAAGGTTCCATTAGCAAATCTAGATTAATGTTGTGCCATCAAGAAATCTACATAAGTGATAGTCCATCAGCAAATGTAAACCAATGACCCAGTCTTACTTAGAATAGATTTACAATTGTGTATGACATATATATCTTTTGTTGTTGTTGTTGGATTTGTCATGTCTTTAAGATTAGGTATATATTCTGGATCTGAATAATGGAATTACTTAGTTAAGGGAGCGGTGACTCGTGCTATACAGATTTCTCATACGCATACAGACTCCTTGTTTAAATGAAAGACGTAGAAGTGCGTAGATCCGTTCTACAGATGTGACACTCTATAATGTTTCTAAAATAATGATATGTCCCGGTATTCATGGCTGGCTCCGCCACATGTATATGTTGGGAAATGTGACAAAAGTATGGAGGTGGTTCTGTCATTGACAATGTTATGTTCGGCATTGATACGCCACCTAACTGTTAAGCTGGCCATACACTATAAGATAAATTTTTCAATAAAGATTTTATTCAAGAGTGGGTAAAACCATGATGAATTGCAGGGGAGGTAAAATGAATGTCAGTGTGTGCATGCAGGGAGAATACATTATTGTTGCATGTTGCACACAGATACTGACCAGCGTTACTGTTACACTGTTATTACACTTGTGCTGGAAACATCATCTCTCACCGGTAATACTCATTATAATGAATTCATTTTACCTCCCCTGCAATTCAACATGGTTTACCCACTGTTGAAAATTCTGTCGATTGGAACAATTTATCTTATAGTGTATGGCCAGCTTTACTGTTGGAACTTCAACTTTTCAGAGTTACTGACAGCTGGTATTTTAGAAACATTATAAAATGTCACTGTATGTCATTGAAGAACAAACCATTTTTACAATCTTTTGGTCTGGTGGAAAACTCATGGAGACTTACAGTTTGTGACATGTGAGTAATATATGATGCTCTGTGCTTTAATACACATATTTTACAAATGAGTATATTTTCATTCAGTATATGCAAACTGTATATTTATAATTGTGTGAGCTAGGACAAAATGTGTGTTGCTGTCCTCCATAGAGTGATACATATAACAGAGTAATATATAACAGAGCGATACATAATGCTTATGTTGCTATAGAGATTAAAAGGCAGCACACCGTCTAAGGCCAAGGACAAAAAACATTGTATTCTTATTTATCTAGGACAAGTAGCTATAAACTGCTGTGATCAAACATACAAACAAATTAACGAAATGAGCTGCTATATGCACTATTGTATGTTTACTGTATACGTGATATGCAGATGTGTCCCATTCCCCTGCAATCCAATTGCAAGTGCAGACTAATTCCCTGTTATGTATAATGGGACTGGTGATTATGCTTTGTGCAGTCGCTTAATTGACAATGTGAATGAACTAAAAACATACATATGAATATAATTAGAATCAAATTAAATTCAATGTTTATTTTTTAAATGCAGCACAATGTGAAAGAAGCATTTCCATCTCATGAAGCTTTCGGAAGGTTAGGTGCTACCTTAATGGATCATTGTAGGATGTGGTGAGCAGACGGTCAGCAGATTCCTGGGTGTAGACCACACTGTGCATACTGACATTAACATTCGGGTCTGAATAGGAATCATTCTCATGATCCCATTCATGCTGCACAATGACTGCATTAATGCACTGCTTTCCTCCCACAGTGTTACAGGCAATGGGTTGCATTTCGGCTATGGATCACTGTAACTGTGTGTGTACTTATTCTCCGAGTTATTTCAAGCCATCAGGTGCATGCTTATGAAGTGGGTCTAATCGTATGATCTTTCCCCATATTCCATGAATGTAAGTTTCTATAATAACAGTCCACATATTAAAATATAAATCTAGCCAAGCCTGTTACTAAGCATAAATATTGGTCCTCACCCAGACTGAGAGGTATTAGCTTTGCATATCTCTGCACTTAGGACGACGCACTGACGGAAGGCTCTAACGCTCCCTCCCTCCAGTGAGCACTTAAATGACTGTCATTAATACTGACATATATAATATAAAATTGTATTGTGGGTTATTTGATAAGACAATGTTTATTAAAATCCGCAGACAAATCATGACCTGGTTGATACTTAGAGAATCTTAATCCAATGGACAGATTTTTGACAGGTAAGGAAATTACAATTGTCATCACTAACATGTAAACTAATAAAGTCTAATGTTGCAAGGGCTCACTACAGGATATTATAAAAATGTCCTACAAATAATGTCACCCACTGTGGCAATTTCTGTATGTACTTCACTGGCACTCCTCTCGCACATATGTAATTTAAGGTGACTGCATGCACTAAGGACTGGATCCAGACATCCGAGTATTAAGTGATCTATGCATGTTTCCTGCGGCAGATAATACTAGTATTATTATGTATATAATATATGTGTATATTGTATAGGCGGGATAGGCATGCTAAACAAGACAGTGCCACTCGGGGAAACATTTACATAATGACCTGCTTAGGACATAATTCACGCTTAGAATTTACGGGAACATTCTGGACAGTTAAGTGTCCAGAAGCTCGGTTGTGTTAGGAGAACTCCTGTCTCTCGTGCGTAAACACAAACCTCACACACCAGTGTGTATCTGGACCTTTATATGTAATTTGACCACATATCCCTATGCAAAACAGAGGCGATCAATGATCATCTCTGATTGTTAAAAAGTACAAAACATTGTTCAGTCGCTAACACTGGAACAATGGTAAGGAGCAGGACCTGTGTATAGATGGGTAGAGCAATGGCAGGGAGAGGCTGAGCAGAAATGTTCCGATCGCTGCCACACAGGTAGGGAAAAAGATTATATACATGATCCTCCCGGGAAGGAGAAACCAAAAGTTGACAACCTCACGAGTGGGAAAGATCTGGTGATGTGGGGTGGTTTAAACTAGCCATTTCAATTTACACTTGTCATTAAATTTATAGCCATCTACAAACAATGTGATACAAAATGAAATCCCATCTATATTATCTTATTTGGAACAGTAAGATACCTTTTCATTAAAACAACAAAATCTAAGAGCTAAATGTCCCTAATCACAATCGTGCAACGCCATTTGTTTTGTTAGAAAACTTTTTGGATCTCAGATGGAATTACTGACATTTCACTTACTGTGCTTACTTGATCATGATGTTATTTAGTCTAAATCATACTTCTTTAGGACTGGATGCAGACTTAAGCATTATCTCCTTGCAAGGAGTGGAAAACAAGTGCATCAGCTGGTAACGGAAGTAATTCTGATGGCGGGCAGCATACAATGTCTATGCATTTATATGATATAGTAATGGCTGGCTTCAGTCCTTACATACTATCCAGACTTCTGCATCACCTCCACGTTACACGAGGATTGTGATCCTGCTATCATAACTTCCTCCTTATTCCTAAAAATCCAAAGGGGGATTTTGTTTGGTTATGGGCAGACTCAGTATTTATTTAGTAATATTTATCACAGTATGTCTTAAAATCACTCGTTGTAGATGTAATTCCCCCAGTGCAGAACTAGTCTACTATTTACAGGTTTGTCCTTCAGTTGCCTGGAGCTTTTTGTTTGGCGATCTATAAATTAGTGAATAATTTATAATTTTATGAATAATATCATAATAATATTATGAATAATATTATTAAACATTAATGGAATGTTTCAGCCAAATGACACTTACATGTATAAATTACGTAGACCAAAATACAGCAGGAGCACCATACAATTACATTAACAGAGCTCATTTAGCTAATGATAGCTAGCACATAGCTAGAGCTCACTATATTTAATATTGGCTGCAGTGGTCTACCCTTCACATGTAGTTATTGCTACACACTACTGACACCATGGAGTGTCACTACACAGAGAGGAAAGAAAATATTTTCAGCCAACATATACCATAAACATATATAAATCCCCTACAAGCCCATAAATAGGATTAATTTTCTGTTTTCTCCCACAACCAATTAGATAAGAGGGAAGAAAATGGACTGACTGGGGGATCATGAACCATAGAATTGTACATACCATCCACAGCAGGAGATAGGAGATGGTCGCTCCCATAGCCTGAAGACACCACTAAAAAGAAACTCCAAGATATTCAAAATACAAGTAGATGAACCTGTTTATGGACCTGTTTCATTCGCATATGTTTGCTATAGTTGACATTCACTATAGATGCATGTCATCTATGTCCCATTCAGTGTATAAAGGTATCTAACAGACACTCCAGTCAGGTCATACGAACTACTGTGTGCAGTTTTAATGCTAAACTGTCAAACACACCTTCACTCAATGCACTCTTTAGTTTAATGCAATAGGATTCGTTTCTATTATTTGTTTTGCAGGCTGTTAGTTATAATTTGAATACCGCTTGCTTTATATTAATGTTAATATATTTTGATAGTGTCAATTTATGTTTGTACAATAATGTTAGTTTCATTATTTTATTTTTTTTAATTCTTCTAGAACCACAAGTGATTGGAAAACGATCTATTTTCCAATTAAGTTCCAAAAGTCACTTGCAGAATTACTTACAGAAGTCTGGGTCCAGTCTTTTGTTATTGAACCTTTTTCTTATTCCTTCAGTGCTTCGAGGGCTTATAGTAGACATTATGCAAAATACAATTTTTGTTTCAGTCTTAATTAAAATAGTTGGATGCTAGGATATTTTCTTGTTTTTATGCACTTGTATTGTAAGTAGGACATTTTAAATATATATAAACACAATAGTATGTCTTCTATATATCTGATGTATTTTATTTTTGTTCAGTAGATCCATATTGGGGGACATGATGGCAGATAAGAGCCACATGGCCAATCCAGTCTGCCCAGATTGCAAACTGTGGAGTGGTATGCAGACAGCTTGTCTGCTAGGTGGGAATGAAGAAGTGTGCAAATAGTACAGTAACCAGTGTTAAGATACGAGCCTATATTTACTAAACTACGGGAATGGAATGGAATGGAAAATATATCAGTAATAACAGATATCATAGGGAAATGGCATCCAAGTATAACCAAGTATAAACACCAATTCCAATTATTGCATTAATGTGGATTATGGGGTATATTTACTAAGTGGTGAGATTGCAATAAGATTGAAAAGGAGGGATGTTGCCCATAGCAAGCTCTCAGTTTCATTTTACACACTGGAGAATGTGAAAGCAAATCTGATTGGTTGCTATGGGCAACATCCCCACTTTTTAATCTCACTGCTTAGTAAATATACCCTTATATGCTTCATTTCTGCTTTAAATATGTCTGTCATGCAAACTGCATTTAGATTATCTCAAATGGGAGGAAGAAAATGCAACCTGAGATTAAGAAAATAAGTATAAAAAGCACAAATAATTAAATAAAGCATTCCTGGAAAGGGAACATTTTTTTCTTAATGTTTGCAAACTTGAAATATTTTGTTGCTAGGGCAGAAGCTACGTAATGTAACTAAAGCCCAGATTCTCTATGTATTAGTTTCATCAGTGGATTGGGTACAGTAATTGGAATGCTTCAGCCAAATGACACTTGTTACGTAGACTTGATACAAACCAAAGAACTGCAGGAGTACTACGCAATTACAACATAAACCCATTTAACTAATGATGCCTAGCACATAGTCAACTAAAGCGCAATGTATTTCATATAAACTGCATTGGTCTATTCTGCACATGTAGAGTTATAGCGACAGACTAGAGATACACTGGGGTCACCAACCATTACATACCAGCAACATATATACAGCCCCTCTTGTGTGTCTATAAATAAGACTCATTCTCAGTTTACCCCCCCAACCCTTTACAGCTCATTTCAATTCACTGTAAATACAATATGTTCCAGTAATGGAATCTATGGCAATACTATGTATTAGAACTGAGCATGGTTAATACTTCATCAATTCAAAGGGAAAATTACTGACAATGTCATCTGTGAGCATCCTTTGTATGGTTTCTAAACTCTTGTTAGGATATCAGTTTCCATGGTAACTGACATAATGTTATTTCAGTGACGTGAGAGATTGGCTGTCATGGTTACATTAATAATACCTAAGAGCTGATGTCTGTTAATTTCAACCAGAAATGATATTACTTTTTGGGGGAGGATTTTATTTTACTATTAACTGTTTAGATGTATGTTTACCTGTGTACTACTGGATTATGTTTCCCATTGTGGAATACATGAAAAAACCTACAACATGTGATTTTGCCTGGGTGAATTGCCTAAATGGGCCTACATTTACTAAGCAGTATACAGTATTTTAGGTATCTGCTGCTGCGTCCGGGTCCTGTCACATGTCCGTCCATCAGCAGAAAGGAGGTAGTAGAGCAGAATCCAGTGCCGACGATCAAAGCCAATGAAGGATGTGCAGTGCAGAAATATACAGGAGACAATCAGCGACAAGAGCCTCCTGTCAATCTCTGCAGGCCATCCCTCCTCAGCACTGATTATTGCTGCAGTAAGTGGTGGCGATAGTCAGGATATTTTCCCAGGGAAATTTGTCCTGATTATCGCCCATATCCTGCTGGTTAATTGGTCAGGTGAACATTTAGAGTAGTAGAGGTGAGTATTGATGATTCCTAGGCCAAGTCTAAATAACAGTGTATAAGTAATGCTGTCAGTATCTGCATGCAAGGAATAAAATAAATGTTACGTCCCCTGAAATTCATCATGGTTTTGCCCAGGTGTAACTTTCCTTACTTATTTTCAAGTTTCCATCTGGTCCACTATTTGGTTGTGTGCTTTAACATAGATTTCCTTGATTTCAAACTTTAGACTTAGGACTTTATTTACTAATCAATGTTTAATTCATTTCCACGCAATAAAGGAGTATTTATATAAAAATGGTCATTATCCCATGAAAATGAATGGTATTTGCAAAACATGGATCGCTGTTCTGTTGTTTCTACAGCACTTCGTTATATTTATCATTATCAACTGCCTGGTATTTGTATGTAAGTATAATGAAATAAAAAAATTATAATAAAAGAAAATAAAAAAACAATAATTATATATATATATATATATATATATATATATATATTACAGGTCAGAAGCCTGTTGAAGACTGCTGAAAGGATAAATATGTTGACTGCAGTATTACATATATTGGTATCTTCATGATGCACTGACCACAATTTTTTTTTCAAATGAATTATTGGGCTATGTGTAAGGAGCATAGGTCATATTTGCCAATACGTTTTAATACTTTGTGGAAACGTAGCAGGATAGTAATTAAAAACGTAATTGTTAAGACTGTGGGTGTCAAATAAAATCATATGTAAATATGTGAGGAGTTTTGCACCTCAGCCATGGTAATAACTATGCTGCTCACACATTAAATGGAATACTGTTTGGACAAACTGAGATGGACAAGGAATACCAATTGAGTAGCAGCGAGCCAGGCTGCGGCTGCCAAGATGAATACAATCCTAGTACATGCATGTAAAATATGAATACTAGAACTAGTTTAGATATCCCTAGTTAGACCACATATTTAATATGTGTTTGGACAAGGTGTAGGAGAATTTGAGAGGTTGTCTTTGTTTATAGTTTATTATTCCTATGGCTATCATTCAGTATATCCATAAAGTATAATATTGAGGATCACGTCTCCAGGATCCCTCTGCAGCTATCATCACTTTGGATAGCTGCAGAGTCTCGCCTCTTCATTTGTGACAATTATTTCCTTGTTCCCAATTGCACTCTTGGAACTCCACAAGACTCTGCTCTACATTAACATCATTTATCTCCCTTCCTTCTTGTTGCCTTTTCCTGTTTATGTGCCTGTGTTGCTGAGTGTGCTGTATAATCTTCTGATTCCCCGCATCTCATACCCATTACTTTTTATTCCTAGATTTTATTTCTATGTTACTTAAAGTGAGTTATATTTTTATTCGTGCAGTTTTTAGTGTTCCCGCAGTTGGCAAAACAGAGCCAAAAAAAAGCAAAACAGAAGCAGTTGCGCAGCAATAAGTGTACCATACATATAAATTTTTATTTGTAACAATAACTTGTACAGCGCTACTGTAAATGGACAATTTTTGGGCATTTAAATCTGTCCTTCAACGTGAAATCAATTACACACATACAAAAAATTGCCCAAAAAGTAATAGGGTTCAAATTAATGTGGAAGAAATTCATAACCCCCATAAGAAATCCAGGTGTATGAGTTGAAAATAAAAAAACATCTACATAAAAAACGCCTGGTCAGGAATCTTAGGGTAGATCATGGGCCTGACGCTTAAAATGATCAGATGTGCTTCACCAATGTGAACACCCTTTTTCCAACAGGACAACCTCACAGAGACTGCATACCAGTGCAGAAAGAAGCCTGCCCAATGGGGGGACCTCACTACTCCCATAGCACCGTATCCTGTGGTGGGATTCAGCCAGTTCCCCCAGGTTCTGCAGAACCTATACCTAATATAGATATCGGTTCTTAGAACCGCTTGTTAAAGGATATAGATGTGTAGGCTTGGTTTAATGAAAACCAATACAGGGGGATATACAATGCACAATATATGGGATACACCATGGACAATACAAGACGGCACACCATGGAAATTACATGGGTATACATTGAGGTTAGCATTATAGTTTTCTCTAAAACAATTCAATATTGGCCCGATCGAAAGTGGCGGGACTTTGGTGGAATCAGGGTGGGACTTAAATGGAGCCATGGGACATATAACCAGTGGTGGGATTCAGCAGGTTCTCACCGGATCTATAGAAGCACTTCATAATGTTGGTATTGGTTCTCGGAACCGGTTGTTAATGAGTGGCAGCTGCGCTCATTAAAGTTAGTTATGCTGCGCAAACGCTAAGCATCTCTGCCCAGCGTCCAGATAATAACCGGGACTGGCTGCCAGAACATACGTGTAAGTAGGAAACATCGGCAGCATAATTAAATATAGCAAATCACCTTTACAAAACATTTATGTTTTTCAGATCTCAGTAGTCTACATATACTTCAGCAATTATTAGGGTTAATGGACAAACTATTAGGTGGTGAGTTTTTTCGTTTTTTTTTTTAAATAAAAGTTCAATTTTGTCCCAATCACAGATGGGAATAGGCGGGTCTTGGGTGGAGTCAGGGCGGGTCTTGGGTGAGGCTTGGGTGGAGCCATCTGGCATAGAACCTGTTGTTAATTAATTTGAATCCCGCCACTTGTCGTATCCCCAGCGTTGCCAGGTGAGTTTTTTGTAACCTTAACCCTTCTCCTATTTGTTACCCTACGCCTTCCTATCCATTATCCATTGCCTTAACCCTACATTTACCAAGAAATAAGGACTTTAACAGCGGCGAATACAAGCCAAATAATCATGGACAGTGTTGTGTCAATGGTAAATTACACTGCAACCCATTCAATAAGCATTTTTGTTCTCTGTGTGTTCATCCTGTGACTCCTTGGCATGCAGATCGTGAAGAGAGATGGAAGCTCCAGATGCATACAGACTGAGTATAAAAAAACAATATGTCCATAAATCACAGGTCTAGAGATAGTCGGGCTTACTTGTTGAAATATTGCTGGTATACTGGAACACTTGTGTGCACTTGTGTAAATGATAGTTAATATCAGTGTTTGACATACCCATTCTAAGCATTAACTATATGGTTGGTGCTTAGTTGTATGCATTTAGACATGCATAGCATAGTGGCATTCAATGTTGAGTAAAGAAATACACAAGTATAATATTTCTAAGAAAAAAACCTTGCTGAAGGCTATCAACACATCAACAGTACCAGTGCCAAGGCTCCAAGCTCTGGAGGACCCCTGCCGCTAATACTCATCAGCAGCTTCAGTGTGGGTCAGGTAATGGAGCACTCACGTCCACAATAGATGCAAACATGTCAACAGTCCTCATCTCTGTTCTCAGCTTGTGCGTAGTAGAGCAAAAGACAAGAGAAAAAGAAGAAGAAGTGGAGAAGAAGAGAGAAGAAAGAATAGATAAAGAAAAGAAAAGAGTAAGAAACAAAAAGCTAGGATTGGCATAATAAGACTCTATGGGCCTGATTCAATTGCCCATGAAGTGAGTTCAAAGAGTCACATAAAAAAAGGCAAATGTTTCTTACTGCAATAGACAAGAAAAATGACGCTTATTCCTATCTTAGTGGCCAATTATTTGGGCCCTAAATCACCCTAATAAGACACTATATTATTAGGGGATATGAGCTTTATTATGTAGCAAATAGTTCATTTGGCCTAGAAGGATGGCAAGGGGAAGTGCTACCCCTCTCTCTCTGGGGGAAAGCCATGCAAATCATACAGTAGGGGCTAGCCTCAGCCCTTACCTAACATACAGGCTTTCCCACCAGCCCCATTTTACATAGGGGATAGTCTGGAAAAACTATGTTCTGCATCTGGTTAAAATCACATCATTCCACCTGGTATAATGGTATGCAAAGTGTATATACTGTATATATATTTAGAGGTGCCTACTAAGAAGAATTACCTCTCATACTGTTGTCTTTTTGGCTTCTCCTGGGGCACTGTTTTCTAAGTTTGGTATTTCCAGAATAAGAATCGGATATATTTTACATTACATACAGGTAAATTTTAGGTAGAATCCATGGGTGGTTCATTGAACAAGCTTCACAAGTCGGTCACACAAAGCATAATGTCCGTGGCAACATATTTCTTGCATCAGTGGCAGCATAAAAATGAAGACACAATGACAATCATATGTAATCATATAAAACGTATGTGCTACACAAGAACTATCACTGATTCAATTACGACTCGAATCTCTGCATTCTCCTGGAAACTGCTTCACTTAAATAGCGCAATCAGTTTAAATTGTATTGTTTTGTCCTCGCATAAATGAAGATACAGTAATGAATTTTTCCTACAAATTAAACCTGATCAATTCTCTTAGCTAATCAAATGACACAGAGTCTAGTTTTCATTTAAATGCTAATGAATGAATATTTAGCTTTGCTAAGAAGGTCTACCTAATACTATGTCTTATTGTCTCATTTAGATTCCATCGTTTGCTTATTATATTTGATCTAAAATGACAAAACAATGTGCTACATAGGAAAGGTATGCCATACTAATCTCTGCTATTAACAAAACTAGAACGAACTTGGCTGTATCAGGTCATCTAGAACCGGTCCAAAAATGTCATCAAATAAATTATAAGATATTAAAAGTTCTTGCAAAATCTGTGGAACTGCTGTTTCTCAGGATCTAAATACAATATAACTAAAAAGACATAATACATTGCCTTTAATGACACGGCCTATTATTTTAGGCCAGGGGCAGGCAAATTGCGACTCTCCAGGTGTTGTCAAAGTAAAAGAACCAGCATGCTTTGCCAGTTATCAACTATGTCTGTGCAATTAAAGCATTCTGGGATTTACACAGAGGGGGTGGTATTTTGGGCTAGAGCAATCCTCTAGGTCAGGGGTAGGCATGGCGAGAAGCTGAAAATGGGAGCAAATTTTTGCAATAATTGGTGATTATGTTATTGGTGGCCTTTTAAGCAAAGATATGAACGACTGCATAAGCAGTGTAATAACAGGCTAATAAAACACCAAGAACCAGATATAATGTATAGAAATACAGTACATTTATATTGATATTATATAGCTTAACAATGACGGAGAACACAAAGACTACAATAGAACGTATGCCGGGACCCACTGAAACCAAAGTACCACACGGGCAAGGGAATACCACTCCTCTAGCTCAGAAAGTACTTACACACCCGGACCCTACCATAAGGATTCATGCACAGGCGGTGTGAACGTCTGGATAGTACGTAAGGGCCGAATCCAGCCCTTACTATTGACTTCCCTCACCCTGGAAGCCGAAAGTGGAGTGGAAGAGTCATTTTATTTTGCATGCTAATTACAAAACACATTTCATTCATATTCCACCAGCATAAAGTTCACCTATTACACTTTTTAATCATAGTAATTATATTGTTTTGGTCAACAGACAGAAAAAACCTTAATAAAAACACTATAAATTGTATAAAATAATTCATAGTTTTTAATTCAGTGAGGCAGGAATGGTGACTTATGAAGCCATTGTTCTTCATCTTTCCATGTTGATGACATAAATATATTATTGCTAGGAAATGTACCAATATTTACCAGTACCAGCCAGACCTTTTAAATAGAAAGACAATGTTAATGGTATCAGATGGTTGCTGTGTCCAGCTTTTTGTATGAACACTTATCTTCAGGAATATCTGGATGTAGCTTATGGGGGCAAGCCTATACTGTACCATTGCAATGTCTAACCCTACCTTGTGCACACGTCTGGCCCACTTTCAAAAACACCTCAGATATATAAGATGTGCAGAAATCTTGGCTTTTCAGTTCAGACTGCAGATGGTTCTGCCTTTTTGGCTGCATAACCTTTTTGACAGGAACATTCAAAGTAACCCTTGTTAGGTTACATATATATTGATTCATATATTAATCAACTAACATTCTAATGAAGTATTAATTAAGTATATATATATGTGGTTTTCTTCTAAGAATGAGTTAAATTCGATTTTGCCTTAAAACATGAAAAGCAGATATTATTTCACAAAGCAGTGTGCGGCTGGTACCAGTTTGTACTACAAAAACATTCTATGTGTCCACTAATGGAAGATAAGACTGACTATATCTTCAAGGGATTATGTGATGGCGTCCAAGCAAGACATA
>JABWIB010005652.1:6373-20024 GCA_016617825.1 Platyplectrum ornatum
CCATCCATCAGCATTAAGCTGCGTGTCCAGAAATGCTGTGTACAGACAACCATTTCATAAGTATGATGTGGTAGAAAGAGATTAGTGTCAAATATTCCATACAAATGCCTGATAAAGTCATTTTGCTCCACTAACTCTGTTGTGCTCTGTTATTTATGCTAAATAAGAACAAATACCAAACACAGTAAGTGTTTTTATTAATGTCAGTCCAATAACAACCACATAGAGAAGTGACTATTTCAGGATTTAATGCAAGACATTGTAACATGGTGTATAATCAGCATAAGTGACTTGGGATTTGCCATTCAGAACATATTCACTTCGATGCACTACAAAGGCTGCCTGTCATACTGAAAAGAAAACAAGCGCTTTTTCAGAGCATTCTGCAAAGTGACATTTACTAAACTGACAAATGAAAAAATGGTATAGATTTACNCTAGACATGGCTAGTCAAAATCACAGCTAATACTGAGGCAATAGAAAAGCATCCAAATGGAATTGTTGCTGTCTGACCCACACTATCAATTTAAACACAGACAATTTTATACAAACTCCATTTCATGTACCATGAAATAGTTTCATAATGCATTCAATCATTGTTAGATTGTAATCTCTATGGTTAAGATCTTTCTAGAACATCCCATGAATTCTCTATATCTCAAGCTTTATTTCTATACCCTATAANGAGTGGCAGGGTTTCACACTGGGTAGTCTGATGCATAGTTAGTTAAATAATGTAAAACATTTCTTTAAAAATGAAAAAAAGTTTAGAACCTCTCTCTTCATTACTGTCATCAGAAGATATTACAGCAGTCACATGAGTCAGGTCCCAAAGATCGCATTAGAAGCAGTGTATCCTTAAATAGTAAACAATTGGATATCAATAGTGGTTTTAGTTTAGTAAATTTGTGGTTCTAAAAAAACGCTAAAAAGAGAAGATATNTAGAAGTGAGGGATTCCTGCAGATNTCTGGGTCAGTGGAGGNNTTGCCTTAACTGTCTCCATTGGTATCCTTGTTTGGGGTGTCCACACAAGGATACTATTGGAGACAGTTAAGGCAACTTCTCTTCTGTAGACCCAAACATTTTTCCAAAAAAGATATATGAGTCGACAGGACCTTAACAAATGCCAAAAATCTGCATTACAAAGCCCACATTTAAGAGCAAAGGCGCAATCCTAAGTGGTGCAACCCCACTGGGGTACGGTAACACAATGAAGCACAAAGAGATGAACCTGTTGGAAGGGCAGGTACGCAGGTCCATAATACAACCCACCATATGGAACCAATCATCATCAGATAGGGAACCAACATTTTCCTTCCACCCAGCATACTGCCCCTACCTCATTCAGAGAGCCATAAATGTGGCCCTACAGTGGTCCATAATGAACAATTTCTTTACAGCACCAGCAGCAGAGAACTTAGTAAAAGAGCAGCAGCTTAGTAAAAGAGCTGTACAAAACCTCCCACGCGAAGTAGCTGCCGCGGGTTCCTCATTATCCTGATAAATACCTCTTCCAGAGAGCAACCAAATCTAGACCCGCTCCAAAGAGAGTCAGNCAGAAAACATTTAATTTCACCCTCTAAGAACAGAAACACAGGGGAATTGTCTGAAATACCCCTAGACAGATATGAGCAACCTTGGGAGAAAGCGATTGAGACACAAAGACTAAATCAATACAGGAAAGGGACTGATGGGAGGCAGAATAACAGGAGTACTGACCAGTGATGGGATTCAGATAAATTAACAACAGGTTCTATGTCCCACGGCTCNTGTCAACGGTGTGTACCATATATTGTGCATGGTATATTTCCCTGTATTGGTTTTCATTAAACCCAGCCCACACATCTCTACCCATTAACAAGCGGTTCTAAGAACCGATACCTATATTAGGNANAGGTTCTATAGAACCTGTAAGAACTGGCTGAATCCCACCACTGGTACTGACACACATTGGGATATCTCACACTCCAGGAATCCACCCATATAAGCTCCAATATTAACTGAGCAAACGGAGTAGGTTCAGAGTCAGAATTCACCAGGTACTGATGCCATTTATCCAGTGTTAGGTCCAACACATTATTAAAATCCTCAAACACACCAATCCCCCCAGGGATTGGGACACAAGAGAAGCAGTCTGACCCAAAACTTCAGTACTACAAGGGGNAGGGATATATACTACCAGTATAAAAATGAGAACAGCATGCAGCACAGCCTGGAGAAAAACAACCATAAGGGTCAATCTGGACATGAAGCCATGAATATAACCAGGAGAAGAGTGACATAACCACCAGCAATGAAACAGTGACATATATTGAAATCTTGCAGCAAATACGGAACAATAGAAAACATCATTGCACCCTGTATACCCATTTTCAACTATGGGATAACTAAACCCTTAACACTAAGAAACCAACCCCTGTTACACAAAAAACCCCTGTAACAAGCAAACACAAAACAAGTAAGGCTAATTACTAATTGCTATCACTAGAAGGGCAGCCACCAAATAGCAGAAAAGGGAGGAGCCCCATTTGCGAAGTCCTGTCCTCAGATTTAGCAAAGAAGAAATGTCAATCCAGTACCAATAAGAGAATATAGCTCTGACAGTACTCAGCCACAACAGTACTCAACCTTCCTGATGCTCCTGACGCTGTAGGTGTCACTTGATCCAGTACATGGCAAGGTAGGTTTACTGCACCTTGGATTGACGGACTTTCAAAACCAGAGAAGCATTTTNGGTGGGAATAGGAGCAATTGTATTATCCAGAGTGGAAATACAGTGCTCTGCATCGGTAACCCTCTGGTTCATGACCTGGAATTCTTGATGCAATTACGAAAAATCTATTTGAACCTTTCCAATATTACCTATGAGTGACTTCTTAGGAAAGGTGATGGCAGTAATAATTTGCTNAAGGGTCCAACTGGGCTGCAGCATTAGCTGCTGCACCAGAATATCCCATTGTGNATGGACCTGCACAGGAAAGGGAACCAGCAAGGTGGAGAACAGAAGCATCTGACCACAAGACGACTGAATCCACCAACCACTATGCAGGAAAGTTCAGTTCAGCCAGTAGCAGGGAAGCAGCATATATGACAGAGGGATCCTGCAGGACAGGATGCTGGACAGAAGCCACTGACGAGCAGGCAGATAGAGTTGGCAGAGAAAACAGCTCAAGGTGCATTAAGCGGTCCACAGACACAGCAGGAGAAATCCAAGATGGTGCCCAGGCCAAGAAGGTTAATTAGCTTCTTTTAGGTGCACCTTGTTACATCTGTTGGATTTTCCCTCTGCTGTCNATTTAAACCCTTCACTTGTAGTACATTCTTTGTCAGAGCAACATATGGTCTTTGGTTCCCTGTAAATAAAGTAGTACATTTCAAGTAAATTNGAATGAGGAGGCTCTCACCGCTAACTTCGGCAAGGCCTAGTGAATGATGAACTAGCTGCACGAGAACTTCCTGAATCCCTGGACACTTTGATTTCTTTTGGAAATTGCATTGATATTTGTTTCCAGGAGCATGCTTGTGAAAAAGTCAGAGACCACAAGGTCTTTCCATGCCTTGTCCCAGCCTGCAGTAAGCTCTCTGTCTGCTGCTTCATCTGAGGAACCAATTAAACTGGGACACTCTCGTCTTTCTCCTCAAGAACTCGTGAGATGTGTAACAATAAACTTTGTATGTACTGTGCAGGCCCAGGACACTTTTGTGCTTCCCAATCTTCAGTAAAACTTACTGCACTGTAACAAATCCCATATCCTCCCTACATTTGTGGATTCTGGTATCTTTGATATTGTATCCAAGCTGTCACTGCCTCTGGACAGACTCTGGACAGACCTATTACATTCTCTGCTATTGATTGCAGTCATATTAGACTCTCCATTGCAGTTCTGCACAGAACCTTTGCATCTGCGAGTTGGCACTTTGCTCATTGAATAAATTTACTAAGCAAGGAGATGGGCAAATCTATTCAATCTCACTGCAATCTCCCTGCTTAGTAAATTTATACCCTCATCATGCCTTTTGGGTTGTGTAACGCTCCCAAAGTGTTCCAGGGATTCTGGGATTCCAGGGATTCTGGGACANGGTAGTTTACCTAGATGATATTTCAATCTTCTCCCGTGACATCCACAGTCACAGGCTCCATGTTCTTACCGGTCTCTATCAGAACAGTTTATATTCCAGACAGGAGAAATGTNCCTTTGAGCAATACCAAATGCCTTTCCTAGGTAAATTATCTCCGAATGGGGTCTACAAATGGGTCCAGAAAAGGTTCTGGAAATAAGTGTTTGTGTAATGAATTTGTAAATTGCAGAAATAGAAATATGTTAAAAATATGTTAAAAAAATATGTTACAATAGCAATCACAAGACAAAGAAATGTATGTAATATTAAATATTATTTTTAAGATTATAGGTTTCTTAGGAGNTGAAAGACTGGGGCTCTTATCATTGCATGAACATATATCTTAATAATAATAATAATAATAATAATAAGTTAAAAATCCTAGCGATCACTTTTGACTACATGTACAAGATTCTTTTACATCAAAGTCTATTATGTTACTTCTGTTTGGTAAATTGCATTTATCTGGCAAAACAAAGTGGAGACCTTATAAACTATTAATTGAATGTATTTTTAGGACTGAACTGGTATGTTAATACTTGTGTCCTCTCCTGCATGCAAATATCTCAGTCATTTCCCTCTACTGGAATGACAGAAAAAATAGATGATACCATCATTAACATGTACACTCCATTGCGTGATAGCACATTTAACATATAAGGAAAATGATTTATAAGTTGTGCTCTGCGCTGATAAAATCAATGACTGCTGTTTACATCCTCCCTTTNTTAAAATATTCTGACATATACTAATATAATAAGATGGAAGTCAATTAATCATTGGTTTTATGTAAATTATGTCCATGAGCATACCCCCATCTGTTTCCCCCCTTAAATGCATTTCTCATGTACCGTAATGAACAGAATAATGGAGAGTTACAGCAATAAGACAAAGTTATACAGCTAAGGCTACTGTATACCTCNTGATATATTTGCATCATTCATACTGTGCTTTGTCTTTTCTGTTTAAATTAGCTCNTGGTATTTAACACAGTTGATGAAAAACAGGAAAACATTAATGGTTCATTATACAATGTAAGTTTGCATGTTAAATTCATGTTTGTACCTTAGATTTAGATTTACGAAACGNACAGTGAATTGCAAATCTGAGCAACTGTAGAGGATCATTCCATGGTTCAGTGGACACTGCTGAGCACAAGGTTGTTTCTCTGATTGCTGGGACCTGACCACCATACGGAATTTGTTTTTGTTGACTTTGTTTAATAACCAATGCCTTGCTGACCTTCATTCGTATATTTTACCATTTGTTATTTGTGTTGTTTATAAATAATAACCAAATTGAAATGTGCATTTTTAATATCTTATAAATTGATTTTTTTCTATACATTNATTACATCACAATTCTGTGTTATTTATATTACATTTCCAGGTGAATTGTATTTCCGACTATTCTATTTGTACCATTTATTTATTTATGCCAATGGCATAGCTTTCACACAGTATACAGTAGCTATCTCGTTCTGATTATTGCCACAACACATTTTAAACTTACGTAGTTATGCTTAGTTAGAAATGTCGAGTATTTACGAGTTGGTAAAACCATTGAATTGCAGGGAGGTAAAATGANTGTCAGTGTNTGCATGCAGGGAAAATACTTTATTTTTGCATTTTGCACACAGATACTGACCAGTGTTGCTGTTATTAGACTTAGGCTAGGAAATCATCTTTCAACTCTAAAACTATTTGCAACTCTTGCCCATTTGTAACTTTATNAGTTATAAGTTCAATAGTAAGTAAGTTCATTATTATCAATTCAAAAAACGAAGTCAGATCAATAAAGATGCCCCTTTCCACATAGGCCAGGCTTCTAATTCATTGATACTGGTTTCAGTTTCATCCAGAACAGAGTCCTTCTTCACTCTTCACCCAGACTAATCTATCCACCCAGGTCATCCCTTTATACCCACAGACCTACTACTACTACTACTCATAACCTACTACCGTTCTATCCACAAGACAACAGCACATCTTTCTCTACGGAGATCAAGGTTTCTTTCCTATTGTTACATGCCATCACAAACATTGCGCTGTGTCATCCTCATGCCCCCCTCAGTGTGGATCTCTGAATTAGGCATCATGTCCATTTCTTATCAGCCAGGACGTCCACCAATAGAAAAGTGCCAAGACTCAAGCTGTCTCATTGGCCATCATCATCGGTTGTTTTAAATGCTCATACATTTTTTTTATGTTAAAATGGTAAATTTTATTTATACATTTTTTATTTTGGTGTTTTACAGAGGTTGTACGATTAAAACAGAAAAACTTAAAAAGGTGGTTATATGAAGTACAATGAATTAAATATCATAGGATCTATTTATCTATAGCGCCCTGTAGATAGATAGATCTTGCAGCTTATTTCTTGCAGCTCATAGAGTTGCATATAAAAAATAGTAAGTTTTAGCTATCATAACAGACATGAAAAAGGGCACAGCCATTTTTATTAAACAATTGAATCGGCCCCATAATGTTTTAATAAAATCATGATCAAGAACCAGCTTTTTATCACATATTTTAGATAAATAAGTAATTTGCAATTTTTGTCAGAATAAAGAGGGCTTCATGATATATATTTCTATGATATTTTGATAAATATTTATCTGAATTTGACAATATAATATATGGGTAACCAAAAAGCTTCATGGTTGCCAGAAACACACTCTTTACTAGAACACTGACCTATAGTGCACAAAGTTAAGTTATCAGGGGCTTAATTAGAACTTTGTGGGCTCCATAGCAGAATTTTGAACGGGGCCCTTCACCTTTTCTTAACTAATCCCGAAGGACTTAAGGCAGGGGTCTAGCAGCGTATGCATTTCAACAGCACACAGGAGACTGGATCCAGATGTGGGTGCACCTTTAAACTTCATCTGGACATTCATATTTTGTGATGGCGCTTTTTATATAAGGTCCATTCAGTTCCTGATTTCCTGCTCACCTACAGTGGTATTCTATACATCAACAGGGGCTTTGGGAAACTTCATCAAAGTTCATCAAGAGTGGATGGAGAATACCATGTAATTTGTTACATGGTATTCGTTCCATCATAGGTGAGCATTGGCTTTGGATTGTTCATCATCAACTAAATCACAGGATTAAATTATTATTCATATCTCCACTCGCTGATCAGGACAAATGGCAGAAGAAGCTGAATACAAGGCCTGATTAAAACTGTATGGTACCCTAAGTAAGATATCAGTTTGGGCCCCCATGTAATAGCACCAGGTGCTATTACCAGATAAATATAATGGCAGAAAATATATGATAAGCTTGTTGTGGTCCTTACTAAAACTGTCAGAATCCCTCTTGGGGCATACATAATGTGTTAGTGGCTTATCATATTTTTGCAAAAATGTGTTAAAGGACCTCAATATTTCCATTGTTTCTACTAGCTCCTGTTTATGCCGTTCATGCTCCTAGTCTTCATTATTGTGCAGTCTTCTCTTGCACTCCAACATTTTAGTGTATACTCCTGGGTTCCAGTATTCTAACACGACCTCTAACCTTTCAATCACCGCCTGNTTTGTTCCACAGGATTTTTAAGAGCAATGTCAAGGGCTGCCATCTGCAATCACAACCTGTCGTGGGCATGCAGCACAGTCTTTCCTCATCATCATGGACTCAGGTGAAAACCAGACTAGCGGCTAGATCCGCACCATGTTAGTCANTCCACTGCTGTAGGAGCTAAGAATGTCAATGGGTTTAAAAGAGAAATCTCTTGTTAAGGGTTCAGTCAATTAATATGGCATTTTATACTTACTTGGGGAAAGTTGGGGCTGCAATTTTTAGGAAGAATTTCCAGTGGGTTTCATATTTTGCTAATCATGGCTCATTAAATNCTCTGATTTACCATCTGGCTAAAAATGTGAGGAAAATACCAGTAATCACTAAATTCTTCCCTTAATACTTAAAGATTCGATAAATGTGAATAAACAGAACATTTATGTTTTGTTTTGATGAAAAACTCTGATTACAGGAACCTGCTGCACTTCTCATTGTAATGAACTGAAGTTAATAATGCAAGGCATTTAGCACATTGGAAATGTGCTTTTATCGAGTATTAAAAGTTGAATGTTAATTTGAAATAATGATTGTCGTTAGCAGAATTATTATTATACTCTTTTAATCAATGCAAGCTTAATAAATTAACAGCCTGATATATGTCCATATTTAATGTGAAAGAACAATTTTCTAACTATATTATGATAGACTTTATCTTTTTATGTTGTATTGTATCATAAAAGCATTTTTTACATTCTAGGCACTTTGCCCTTCAGCTGTCATTTGGCCAGCTTCCACTTCAGCACAGTTTGACACTGACAGCAACAATGTCCTGCATTTCACTCGACTCCATCCCTGACATCTTTAAGAAATAACCTTTCACAAGCATACCATCTGGTGCTTTGCTTATAGGCTACTAATTCTCCAGAGCTGGCAACCTGCATGTGCACAACTGACAGAAGAAGCAGGTAGCCACTGAATGTTTCTGGCAATAAAGTGACCTACAATAATATCATTATATAAATTCAAATTTGGTTTTCATGGTAATAAAAAAAGCCACTAAGACAAAGACACTAACCTAATATTTCAGTTAAATTAGGGAAGGATGGTCACTGGTGTAAAAAAATGTACTTTTGGACTACAACAGATAATAAAAAANAACAGGTACATTGTTTACACCACTGAGAACTCATGCTGTTAAATCCTTAACTACACTGCTTGATATCACTGATGTCACATAGAGCAGATGACAATGAGCAGAGATTACTTATATCTGATGAAACATTACCCCTAGTTTGTCCAAAGATTTGTAACTCAACAAAAAATAAGCACACTGGAAATGAGCAGTCATTGTACTNATCTAAACTACCATACAACTGTATATGTACATATATATACATAACACAAGATCAGGGCTGGAACTGGATATTTTAGTGCCCTGGACACATGAGGGCACTGGCACTAACACAGTCTCAGGTGCATCACAGAAATGCAAGATTGCGTAAAGAGACATAACACAAATATATTCTCACGTATAGCATCTNGCAAGGTTGGTCCCCTTAGAAGGCGGCAATGGGCTTGGGCATCTACAGGCATAACAGGTCGGAATGGGTTGGGTCACAGGTTTGCCTCTGTGACCCAGCTCTCACAGCACAAACTATAACTTTGGATGGAACAGTCAGTTGTTCAAAGGGTTTCATGGNCAGTACAAAACATCTGCTCACCCATCCTGGCTCAGCTTTATAAAATATTAGGACCATGGCAGCGGGTTCTTTTTACTCTTGGTNGAATATTGGACTCACAGGCAGAACAGCACTTTCGTTATTGTCGGACTCATTGNCCAGTATTTGGCAATATTGATGAGTCTCTACCGCTGTTCCTGTCCACCACCATTTCTCTATATGTCGTGACATATAGCCTTTTCCACATCGTCTGGTGCATGACTCAGAGCAGAAAATGGGGGAGGTAATGATCTNCAGCAGCAGCTAATGAATGAGTAGCAAAATGACATCAGTTGCTCCTTGTATGGCTGATTATCAGCACTAGTGGGAAAGCTGTAGAGAATCCGCAGATTATTGCAAGAACCAAGCCTGCAGCTATAAAGATAAGCTGTCATCTCAACTCTTATCCTTGTTCCCTGGATGGTGACACAGGTCACACAACCATAGTTCCAACCCTGTGCATAACACACTCTGGTTGATCTTGAATTCTGTTTTAGATTCTTTNAGACCGGTGGGATGTGTCAACCCCTGCAGTGTACGGGGCGTAGGTGACTTAACATACTGTATCAATAATACTGCTGTCCCTGTAAGAGTTATCAATAAAATCCAATACAGAATCATAATCACAAATGTATGGACGCTGTTTCACTGCAACACTCCCATTGTTTGCTAAGGACAAACACCCTGAATATGCCCCGGAAATAGAACAGCAATATA
Source organism: Platyplectrum ornatum (assembly GCA_016617825.1). NCBI lineage: Eukaryota > Metazoa > Chordata > Amphibia > Anura > Limnodynastidae > Platyplectrum > Platyplectrum ornatum. Next base: position 16,451 of record JABWIB010005652.1, read on the forward strand.
CAGANNTGAAGCAAACAACTGTGNGGTGTGCTGTTAATACCACTCCTTCTAAGTAGATATTTTCTTGTGATAAAGGTACATTGGATATCGAAACATGTCAAATAGGTGTGGTGAATAGGTGTTTTCTTTACTATAAAGTGGCTTCCCGCCTAGGCTGGTTNTAGATATTTGGACCCTTTTTTCCATTTCAGCTTAAGTGGAACCAGTGGTTGAGGCTAACACGTGTCAATATATATTGTTTTTATTATATATTTTTACTAAATAAATGAGATCTAGAAGAATATTATCTATTTTCTACATTGCCTAATACTTTGTGTGAAAGGACCCATCCCGCAGGTATCTGCACCAGGTGTGTCTTCCCATCTAGGTTCGGCTGCAGAAAGATGAGAGCCAGAAGACAGAGATCATTTTGAAAGCTTTATTACTCTGAAAATTAATGTGAGTAGGCTAACTGTGCAGATAATGGTATGTATTTATTGTGTTTGTCTGAGGATACCGTGTGGAGAGAGACTTTGTGGAGTCTAGTAGTACTTTCCGGTAGAAAGTAAATAAGACAGTACAGTGTGGAAATACCCTAAGTATTGCAATTCTGTTTCGGACTATATATATGTGCTATTCTGATTGTAGAAATTGTGCTCTGTGCTTTACATTTTGGTAAAAATTAAAGGTTGGAATTGGAAGACTGACACAGGTTGTGAGATTTGTTTACTAAGCCTTAATAGTGAAGGTTGGATACATCTGCTTATATGGAGTGGTATTAACAGTGTTAACAGGTTNTTTGCTGACTGAGACCTGCGAAACTGACACAGGCCTCAATCAGAGCTGCAATGTCCGTCACGCTGTCTGTGTGTCAGGAAGAGGAGACATTTTCATTTGCGGNCCCCCCTTCCCGTTTCAATGCATATGACAAAGATTCAAACATTTTTGAAAAAGCAGGATAGCCCATGTAACGTGACATTTACAATATTTGGCAGTTAGGTTCATTTGCAGGATCTATATTTATATATATAGAGATTTAAATTTTAGTTCTGTTATTTCCCACAATAAAGATATTTACACACAGTTAACCATTATTGGCATTAGCATTCTGAACATAAGAGATAAAACAGCAATAACATATTGATAATATTTTTGTATCATAAGAGAATGATTGNATATTCCTTCAATAAAAATGTTTAGTCTACTTTTGGTACATGGTGACTTCAGCAAATATATTTGCAATTATCGATTGTTTGTCAGATGTAGAATCAAATACATTTTCTGTTAGTCACCATAGGGGGTTGCATTCATTACAATAACATTACATTGTTTCAACTGATTACACTTTGCCTCTGTGAATCACTCTACAAATTCTCAACAATCAACTTAATTGTAAGCAATAGTAAAAGCATAAACGTCAAAACACATGACGGTAGCAGCTGCAAGATAAAATACACTCTTATTGATATATTGTCTTCATGGAACTGACAAAGATGCTTGAAAGCNTTTCTTCAGTACTGCATTTATTTGACATTTGAAGGGTAAAGATAAAATATAGAGCTGTAAGTCACATTTCTAATAGCTTAAAATTACTGTCAAGTATGCACATTGTGCATGTAAGTCATCTAGAATATATCTTGTGATTTGATGTAGGCAGCTTTTTTCCATGTACAATAGTAATAACATTATGCAATTCTACATCAAGTAATGCAGAAGGTTTTTTGNGGACCAGGTGGTGAACAGCAGGTGGGTGCTATAAAATGTGTACATATTTCACTGAAATATTCACACTGGCTTCTTAAAACCAAGCATGCTAACATACTATGTGGATATTAAAAGGCATACATTTGTACAAATTCCTAAAAAACACAGATATTTAACATTTCAAATATCTTCTATGTCACTGAACTCATTAATCCACTTATATAGCAAAATCAAGAACTGTACCATTTATTGTTGTAATATAAATGGAACAGCTNTGTTTTAAGAGAACGGACTCACTAATAAAATAAGGAAAAGTCATAAACTTGTGGTTTAGCGTCCATATTAAAGCTAAAGANGTGCATATAATGCTTTTTTACAATAGACAACAGTCATAGCTATGAATTTCTTCTATTCCTAGGTGCACTATTGATTCAGCACCTTGGTCAGCGCCCAGCATCATACTGTCATTTTAACANACATGCATTTGTTTTTTGTTTTGCTACCATAGAATTTTTTTAAAGCCCTTTTCTATTTTTTATTCCCCCTCTGGTTAGGGAATCTATGTCCTAGTTCAGGAATATGNAAACAACATGCAACTAAAATAAGAATAAAATGGAATGCTCTCAATGAACAATACACCTAAATACATACATATAAAAATATACACAATAAAAACAACACTAATCACCAATGGACAAACAATAGGGTAATAAATAGAAACATAGGACACGATTCACACTTAAGAAAGCCATCCAGCTGATCACACACCNCTCCATAATAAAAGTGATTATGAAAGTAAATATGCACTTCCCTCGTTCATATGGAACTTGTTACTTAGCTGGTCTGGAAACGAACCACACCAGACCAGAACCATTTGGTCTAACCCTAAGCTTGGTGTTCACCAGAGACCCTGATGGTNGGGACCCATGGAGCAGGAGTGGTGTAAACTGGTAGCATACGGACAAGAGCACAGGTGCAAGAGATATATCATGGATAGAACANGAACCACAAGGATAATGGTAGAGAGTCAAAAGGGGGACTGGAACAGTTGTTTNGACTTAGTGTTCTCTGAAGACACAATAAAAACAGGAGGACTGGAATCAAGGAGCAGATCCATAACCAAGGAACCAGGGAGTCAGAACACACAAGTGACCTTGAGGACAGTACTCAGCAGGTGAAGGAAACCTATTGCTCTGACAATATAGAACAGCAAGTGAGAGGCTTAAATAAACGGCAGAGGAGAAATTCCAGCTCCTGACTGGGATAATGCCTGCAACTGGGAGGGAACACGCAGGANAACATAAACAAGGACAAATGGTGCAGTGCAATGATTGTGACAGAACATAAGGCCCTTCCTTAAGTCCTGGGCATGCAGGCCTGTGTAACGGTATCGTATGGAACTAGATCTCTATAATAGGTCCTCAGTCCTGTCCGTACTGTAAAATTTAAGTGATTCCCCTGCTTACATTGCCTAACCTTATGGATTAAAGTCATGGCTCTCGTCAGAATAATGATTGTATGAAACCCTGATCCGTACAATCGGCATTCTGATGCAAAAGTTCTGGGCATGAGCAGCTGTGCAATCTGACAGGAGGTTAATGCATGCAGTTTACATTCACACTTTTAAGACTTTTAAGTCTTGAACTGGTCATTTGTTTCAATTTTACTACAATTGGTTGTACATTGGTNATTAGTGGTGTTTTTATTGAATTGTACTGTAAATGTCCTGGATCCTTATTCTCACACGCCTGCATTTTAGGGAAGAGGGGAGTGAACTCTGTTGCTCCCCTCTCGCGGTCATAAAATAAGGCAGGGGTGCTGTTAGACCCCTGCCTTAACTTGTTTGTGCGGATCAGCGGTCCATGCAACCACTGACCAAGCAATTTCACCA
>JABWIB010005653.1:20813-33103 GCA_016617825.1 Platyplectrum ornatum
CGGCCAGCATAGGGGATGACATCGCTGTGTAAGCTTATGTAGGCCAGCAATCAGCTGTGGATAGCTGCGGCCAGCATAGGGGATGACATCGCTGTTAGTTAGTATAAGACCCAGTGCTTATACCTGCAGCCTTAAGGAGATGGACATAATAGTCTTTTCCCGGCACACTACAAAAGTGACACAGATACACCTCCTGATGAAGTCCTGCATGAAGAAACGCGTCGGGTGGATGGAGCTTCCTTGAGAGTGTCTGTCTGTCTGTCTTAAAACCACCATGCCATCTTGATGCCTTTGGGAGCAGTATACTAATCCCGAGTGAGGCGTTGGGTGGAATAGTGAAGTACCATTGAGATTGTGACTGATATGTTTATATGCAAAGCTGAAAGAAATATTGCAGTACGCACAATATAGGTGCAAGTACCTGTGTTACATTATGAAGCGTCCCCATGTTTCCACATCTGTTCATTATTGCATAGGAGCAATAATCTGTGGTCAATGCGTTATTGTGGCTGTGATATAGTCCTTTATTTTGATGTTTCTATAAACTATTATTATTATTATTATTATTATTATTTATTACCAGGTTTCTTTTATAGCGCCATCATATTATATAGCGGTTTACAATTTGTATCAGACAGAACTGGTGGGGAAGGGGGCTCTGCCTGCAAGCTTACATTCTATAGGAGATTGATACATAAAGGCAATTACACATATGGACAATTCAGCTGCCGGTATGTTTTTGGGGTGTTGGAGGAAACAGGAGCACTCCACACAGATAAGGATTTAAACAGGGAATTGAATTTACAACCTCATCGCTAAAAAATGGACTCACATATTGGTGGAGAAATTGTGCAAGTTTTAAAATGTTTATTTTATTTGTTTTCTATATTATTTTTAATTATTGCAAACAAAAACTAAATAAAATAGATATATATGCAAACTCAATGTCTAATAACAATATATCTTGACATGTTTATTATTTGCATTATGGTGTGAAACGTCTCCCCATAAGCAAGTAACAATATCATACGCAAACCCCACAGCGGGAGGGCATGTGTGCTTCAATTCCACGACTGTTTTTTAATTCCAGTCTGGCCCTGGGTACGACTATCTTAGTATTTGCTTTAATAACTATCTTTATAAACATCATTCTGCGTTTATGTTTCATTTTATTTCTCTGCAAAATGCTGTTGTTTTTTGCTTTTGTTTTGGATGCCTAACATATTTTCTTTTGATTATAGTTAATTACCTTTCATAAAATAACATTACACCTAGCTTACAGTATTGGTAATTCAATTGAAAATATCATTTACCCATGGCAATTACAAATTCATTCTAAAATTCTTTATGAACAATGTCACTTATTGTGCTGTTTATATTAATATCTCGTCTGAATAATTAGATTGCTACTATTACTGTAATACGATTTAAGATAATTACATATTGCCTGCATTTGGATCGTGACATTATTAAACCCTTTTATAACTGATGATGAATATGATTAATTCAGCTTTTGCCTTTTTACTCCTTACCTTTTCTGTATTATTATTATTATTATTATTGTTATTATTATTATTATTATTATTATTATTACTACTATTATTATTATTATTATTATTATTATTATTATTATTACAGTTTTATGGTTTTATTATATACCTGCAGATTAATTTTAATTGCATTTTCTGGGATGTAACATGTCATTTCCTATAGTAAAGCAATTTGCCAACATCATTGTAGATAATTACAAACTAATTATTTCACATTAAAACAGATAAAAGCCAAACTGCGAATTGGAGATACATTTTTATGTCCTTAAGAAATCAGAGTTATTTCAAGTACATTTTCAAGGAAAGATCACAAACTTTTCCTTTTCACACAATGTTTCAGTGCTTCATAGGGGGGATTATGAGATTAAACCTATTAAATTGCCACCTGCACTGGAAATATGTTATGCCAGATGGGATGTTGTGAATAAAGGAGAAATATATAAGCATTAAGTTTTGCTTATATATTTTTAATACTGTTTTGTGCGCTAACACAATTTAACTGTTCTCACTGCTGCCAAAACTCTCATAACCCCATTTTTCATTGAGTGCATATTTCTAGATCTGTAGTGAATTAGTGTACACTGCATAGCGGCATTTATCAGCGTTTAAACATCATTAGGTGGTGACATTTAAATGATATTCTATAGTTAATGTGCTTCTTATCACCGAGCGGTGACTAGTATATTATTTAATGTACTTTGCCAAATTAATCACTTACTTTAGGGTAACGTAAGGCTATTCAGGCCTGAATGTAAGAGCTATGGTAGAAGGTCGGCCTTAAGATAGTCAGGTCATAGACAGTAGAAGAGTTTGGTCCTAAGGACTAATAATTGACAAGGTGTCAGTCAGTATTTTAGTGTCAGTCTTTAAGTCTGTGCTTCTGCTTTTGTTCCGGTTGTCTGAGCTAACAACTCCATTTCCATAACTTGTCTTCTGTGTTTTATGTTCATATGTTCAATTCAACACAATCGGTAGACTTGGGAGCAAAGGTTGTGCACATGGGTCTGGATCAACCCAGATCAGCGTCAGATTGGTCCACCAGAGAACAGGAGAATCCTCCTGAGACCTAGCATTATTTCTTTATAACTGAGGGCGGGCCCCAACCATGATTTCCTCTGGTGGGCCCAAGATACCTCAGGCCAACACTGACCCAAATGGTCCCATTGGTAGAGAAATAAAGTGGTCCCTTTGCACTAAATAGTGGGGAGGTACTAGGTCTAGGACGTCACTTACTTACTGGCTAAGCAAAGAAAATTTCAACTGTTGGAAATATTAGTATTAGTGTTAGTGTTGAGAGATTATGTGTCCTTGAACAGTGTAACGGTAACGCTGGTCAGTATCTGTCTGCAATAAGCCAAAGCAAAGTATTCTCCCTGCATGCAAAGAATTATATCAATGTATCTTCCCCTGAAAACCAACAATGAATTTTGCCACGTGTAACTTTCTAAAGGTTTCCCCATATTTGAATCAAGTCACTTTGGATTCTCCCCAAATCACAACCTAAACATAGCAAATAACACTGTACATACATCATACTGTACATAACTGTGCCGATGGAAGCACTGCCTGCTGGCTTCAAAGCTTTAGTGCAGCCTTTTTACACTTCTCCCAAAATCTACATGTGATGGAACAAGCCATGCATACCGCGACGTGTCTGTATTTTAGAAATGTTATGATGTCTACTGTGGTAGTCCAATGAGGCCGCAATTCATTGCCACCCTCATCTAATGTCAATACCCAAGGGCCAAGGAGCTCTTTTCCAGTGCCGAGTATCCAACTTTCCGATGTCTTCAGTGTCTTCAGGAATAGATCCGGCATCTTCATTGCTGACTCCAGCATCTTCCTGACGTTCTTCTTCCTTGTTGCCATCCCAAACTGCCTGCACCTTCACCGTCGCTGCCACCTTTATCAACTTCAACAGGGGCTGGGCGATTAACGCAAGCCAAGGTTGTCTCACACTCAATAGTTCTGCTGGGGCAATCACCACTTCATGGGGCAGTTTCAGTGTCAAGTGTTGCCTCCCCATTGATCCATGGCAAATCCTTGCAGATTCAGCAAGATGATGCATCCAGAGCCCATTGTGGAGCAAGTGAGTCTTCTACTAGTGAAAATAAAAAGTCCTAAAAATTGTATTATATAAAAAAAAAAAATTCTTGAGCAAATTGCTGACATGTGTAGCCATGGATAGCTATTGCTAACATCATACGCAATATTCAGTATACTATAGGTGAATGCAATGTGTTTTCTTCTTTAATTAGTCTGATTAATGTTTGTCATCTGTGTTGCAGGTCTGTTGGGCTGTGTTTAAACCGTGTACAGAGACGTTTATTGAAGAACAATCAGTACACGTGCAGCTCCAAAATAATGCTTTGCAAAAAAAGAAAATATCCCTTAATTAATCTGACATAACAAAAAACATGAAATAACACATATAGAACACTATTATCTATATATCTATAACATCTATTATCTATATATCTATATATCTATAACATAACCAATATAACATAAATTAATTTCACTAACATAGAATAACTAGTATAATAACTAACTAACATATCATAAACTATAATAAAAAAATTATAACAAATTATAAGTAACAACATAAAGAACATTAGAAAATAACTAATATAGTATACAAAAACATGACAAGCAAAATATCATAATAAACATAATTTAACATACTAATACATGACATAAACGAAAGAGCATAATACAACTAACATAATATAACAAAACATAATATAACTAAAATAGCATAATATAACATAATATAACCAACATAACTAACAAAATATAAATGAAAGACATAACTATGGGTATTTTTTTTAGCAAAACCTCCTAAAAAAGACTGCTTTCCTATTTTTGGACATACGATTACTCCCAGCATCATAATCAGAACCCAAATCCAATCCAAGGACCCAAAAATCCATTTTGCAAGGATTTTCAATGTCTTTCAACACAAAGGGGGTTTCTGTAGCAAGTTGGAGGAGTTATTGTAAACATGTATGGGAGGGGTGCAGATAGTTGAGAAATCACAACTTATAACGTGTCACTATTTTATAGAGGACAGGGCTTGAAGTGGGTATTTATAGATGGGAGTATGAAGGGGTGGGGTATGGCGGAGAAAACGTATCGCAAAATCTTGACTGGGGCTTTAACAAGAGTAGCTGAGCAAACAGTGACGGTATACCGTAGCGGTGTATACAGACCTCCTTTGAGTACTGAATGAAAGTATGTACTGTAGTACTGAACTTACAAGTGAACCGAATGTCAGTGTGTGCATGCAGGGAGAATACTTTATTGTTGCATGTTGCACACAGATACTGACCAGCGTTACTGTTACACTGTTATTACACTTGGGCTGGAAACATCATCTTTCAACTCTAATACTGTTTGCAGCTAATGACATTTACCTCTCCTGCAATTCAACATGGTTTTACCCACTCTTCAAGTCATGAGTGCGTAAAGATCTGAATCTGGCCCTTTGTCTACATTGCATCCCTTAAGTGAAAAGAATGTGTCGGCTCTTCTCTTTCTACACTGCCACATGTCCTCTTGAGCCTAAAACAAGTTAATCACTGTCTAGAGCTTATAAACAAACCATAATCCCAACATTTGAACAGGAATGCACGTACCATAATGGTGAATTCTAACTATGCTAAATATAAAGCCAAATATTCTCGTAATTCTCTTGGATATTTCTGTAATATGTTTAGACACCTTTCATTAATCTACTTATTATCTACTAATTATCCACACTGATTTTTGCATGGTTGCTCCATGCAAATGCAAATATGCAAATACACTCTATGGAAGAGAGCAATATCTCCAGCACCACCTTTTGGAGGTAACGTTCCTCAAGTCACATCTGACCCATAAAGGACCTTTGAAACATGACTGGGATTAAGAGCCAGAAATCGCTCCCTTAAGGAAGAGGTGTCTGTGACTTGAGGAACGCTGCCTCCAATAGGTGGTGGTGGAGATATAGCATACTTCCCTAGAGCATATTTGCCTATTTACATTTTTAATGGAGCAAGCATGGCCCATAAGACTTCATACACCATAATGGAGCTCTCCTTAAGGAGAATGTCTGCCCCCCCCCCCCCGAGCTTCATTAACATTACCAGCCTGTAATCAAGCCAGCCAGATCCCTGTTCTGCACTGGTGAGAGGCAAGCACTCCGAAACAACTGTCTGCAGATGGGCTCCTCTTCCTTATGAAAGTGGTTTCTGGCTCTTATTCCCAGTCATGTTTTAAAGGCCCTTTATGGATCGGATGTGACTTGAGGAACACTACCTCCTTCTATTGTTCATAATGCATGTAGCAGTTACATTTGCAGTTACATTTATTTTATGTTGGTTGCCTGTATTTTACAGAATCAAATGCAAAATTGTTTTACTAATTTATAAAGCTTGGTGTGTTTACTAATTGGTTTACTAATTTATCAATTGGTGTGTGCCAGCATATGTATGCTACGTATGTCCTCTCAGATCTTCATAGACTCTACAAGTTTCTATTACACTTTAAAAAAGCTTTGAGACCTGGACTTCTCCCAAGCTGCACCCACTCTCTGGAATTACCTTCCTCACCCATGAAAATGAATCTTTAAGATGAAGCGTTCCCTCCCTTGAGTCAAATTTATACAATTTCTCAATCAGTTTGTAAATCTTAATTCTTTTTAATTAATGATTAACAGAAACTTACTCACCTTGGGCCAGATTGATATTTACACTCTCATGACTTACACTCTCATGGGCAAAACCATGTAGTGTTTTTCTATTTACCAGTTTGTTTTTATAAAACTTTTTTTAAATAAATTAAATACATTTTTTAAGTAAATAATTCATGATATAATTATCATTAAGCTTCATTGTTATAAGTATTATTTTTTATGTGATAGTCTTTCTGTTTACATTAATTATAGTATATAATTAATACTAGGTTTAATATTACATTAATTATATGGATAGTAACTATTGTGTATTAAGTACTTTTATACTATTATATGTAGATGTTTCTTTTTTATTTTGTATCATTTATAAAATGTTATATATAATTGACACATTTCTTCAAATTTACCACTTTAATTATCAAAGGTTAATTAATGTTAACTAATGAAACAGAATGAGAATATTTGATGAGAATCAATTAATCAACACTTTTGTATAATATTGATAATTGAATTACATGCATATTCTTTTAGTGGGGGTTTTAAAACGTTTTATAAAATATTGCTCTAATTATGGTCTAATGGCTACTTAGCCTAGCAACATCTGTAGAACTAGACATACATGCTGGATTTACTGTTATGTTTGTAATTCATTTTATAGATAATAAACTTCTTAAAAAACTTGTATGTAACTTATTTAACTGTAAACTAATTGAAATATATATAATAAAGGTATTAATGGTCTTTGCTGATCTACAATATTAAAACAGTCTATATCATTTTCTTTCATTTTACGTATCATATTTTTATATGAAGATGCTGTCGTTTATGTTTCTGAACTATGCTTCTCTTTATACATAATTAATTGATACTGTTGCTGTGAACGCATTTTTGGCAGCTGCATGTTGTATTGGAATTCACCAAAATTATAAACAAAAAAATCTAAAGGCATTGTCTGACCAGGGGTTTAATTACCTCTTCTAGGCTTTAAACTATGATCCAGATTTGCGCATCCGTCTGATGATCACTACATATGTGCAGTTCAGAAGGGCGGAAGCATGCTATTCATCCATCTGCTCACGCATGTGACTGCTCTGCGCTCTATATAAATGAGAAAAGGGGATTTTTTTTATCATTTAAATAGTTGCTTTACCCATAGGCTTACACCATCCCAGAAATGGTGCTAGTCAAAGGAGCAGGTCATTTTACCATGAGAAAAATGACCTGTTGTCTAAGTTAGTTAAAAAAAAGTTATTTGTTTTCTTAAATAAACAGTATTGATTTTAAAATGCGTGTATTAATTTTTTTAACAAATGTTTTTTAAAAAATAGATTATTTATACATTGTTTAAAATGCCAGTGTTGTATAGGGTATTGCAGTACTACACATTGTTATTGCAAAATACAAATTTAAATAAATTTAAATTTTTTAATGCTTCTTAAGCCAACTTAAAAAAAAAAATATTTAAAGTCTAGTAAATTGTAGAGGCTGTGGTTATAGAAACTGCAGCCTCTGTGCATATGGCTCCAACAACAGGGAAAAAGGCTGCCCTATTCCTGATTTCCAGGCAATGCGCAGAGGTTAGATAGTAATAACAATTAGAACTGGAGTCAACAATATACACCATGTCTGAGAACTACAGCCTCTCACTGTTCTAAAAAACAGATGTACAGCAGGACCAGGGCCGTCAAGAAATTCTGGGCCCGGTACATCAATCTGTCTATCACAACCATAACAAACTCTAGATGATAGTCTGTAGTCTATCTGACAAGTTTAAGAAGAATGTCCCTTCAATGCAAAGGAAGAATCATTAACCCTTGAGGTCAGACTTGGCACAAAGTCTCTGGTTTCCTTACAGGAAATGGTCAGGTCAGCAGAGAGAGGGTTAACAATACATAGTGCAGGGTTTGGGAAACATGAGAAGACTCCTTGCACTAGCAGCGAAGCTCCTGCACTATTAACCGATGCAGCATGAGAAACATTTCATCCTGAGCTAACGAAAATAGTAACCCCCCCCCCCTCTTGGCGACCCTGGGAAGGACTTCAGGAGCATTTGTTAAATCTACATAGTTGATAATCTACCTAAACAAAAGAAGAACATCAATCAGTTAATGTCAAGACTCTAGGAATAATGAATAGTTAGATCCCAAGGTTCAAAGCAATAAATTCCTGGTACAGGAAATAAGTTAAGGAAACAAGAGAGTTTTTTTTAGGGCAAGTGGTGTGAGAGTGCAGGGTACAATCTTGGGGTGCAGGTTTAGCAGAAATATGCACCTCTCCATAGGATGCAGGGATAAGACATATACTCTGAGGTTGCATCTCCTGCACTGAAGTCTCTGCATTTGCACTTAACATTTTAATGTTTTTTGTAATGCATGGTTTTACAGCACACAAAAAAATGTAATTAGTATTTTGCAATGTGAGATTATTACTTTTATTACATTTATTATTAACGTTTATTTATAAGGTATCATGCAGTTTCCGTAGCGAGAAACAATACAATTGGTAAACAAGACAACAAGCATAGACAAGGTACATAGTGATTACATAGAGTGCTTACATAGTGATTACATAAGGGGGGATAATGTGAACAGGTTTGTGATGTGGAGCAACATGGTGCACAAAAGTAGAAAAGTGCAGAGGGGTTTAAAGGAGAGATCAAGGGGGAAAATGAGGTTGGGTCTGGATGATGAAGATGACCTCAGTGTGAGGATAAGGGTGGGTGACCCTGCTCTTGTGAGCTTACATGATACCATACCAGTATATAACGGCCCACTTGGAGCACTGATTGTAGCCACATTTCCACACTAAGAGATTCCTGAGCAAATTGTTACAACAGACAGGAGGTGGGGATGAAATTACACATGGGGTGCCCTCTTAGGGCCAGATTCAGCTTTTCACTCTCATGACTTCTCTCATGGGCAAAACCATGTTGCAGGGGAGGTAAATTTAATTAGTTGCAATCAGCATAACAGGTGACAGCTGATGTTTCCAGCCCAAGTGTATAACAGTGTAACAGTAACGCTGGTCAGTATCTGTGTGCAACATGCACCAATAAAGTATTCTCCCTGCATGCACACACTGACATTCATTTTACCCCCCCTGCAATTCAACATGGTTTTACCCATGAGAGTGTAAGTCATGAGTGTAAGTCATGAGAGTGAAAAGCTGAATCAGTATGCAGATATCCATACTTTCAAAATACGCGATCCTATGAGCTCCCCGTACTTATTGTCAATCTGGAAGTCTACATAGCCTGAGAAGAAATGAATTGACCAAACAAGAGCTGCTACCTTCTCAAACTAGCTACAAAACATTTTATGGATTGGAATTGACATTCACAGTCGCAAATCAAGTATACTAAGACATTTACCAGCTGCTTACAGTTTATATCTAAATGATACCTGGCTTATGTCTGTTATTGTCTGTTTTGTCTATATACCCCCTTGCCTTTTCTTAAATTTATAGATATTTATAGATATTTATTCTAAAACTTTTAAATGCTACCTGAATTGTGCTATTAAACGTAACTAAATAAAAATCTAGATAAAAATATTTTATTATTTACATGGTGCACAAAAGTAGAAAAGTGCAGAGGGGTTTAAAGGAGAGCGCCTATACCAATAGATGGCGCTAGAGATTCTGCTTCTTTTCTTCTTCCCCAGANGCTATTTATTTATTCAAATTTTAGTGGAGCATGATGGCCTATAAGACTCCACACACCTTCATGGTGTCTCTCCTTAAGGAGAATGCTTTCCCCCTTGACTTATTATTTACAATAACAGTTGTCTGTACCTTACTATAGTTGGTAAGATATTGCGCGCCAAGGGCCTCCTATGAGTTAGATTTACTTATTTAGGAGGAATAGTATAACCTCCCTCATCCCCCAAGGCAGCAAGGACCTGATTAAGACCTTTTGGCGGCCGCATCGCGTACCAGGTCCCTTCAATTCAGAGCTGCCCTTAGTCATTTTTTTAAATAGTAATTTTAATATAACATTTTTAACACTTTTTAACCTTAACAAAGCAGGTAATTGTCCATAGAACATAACCTGCTTCTGCGCCATGTCAGTATATGGTGTAAACTGCGCTTCAATCGCATATTCAAATCACATATTTAAATGAAAAAAGGGGTGTGTAACCATATGCCAGAGTCGTGGAGGCACTGCGGCGGGCTTTGCGTCTGCCTCCATGCTATTCAGAGCGATCTGCACATACATAGATCCCCAAAAAACAGCGTCTCTCCCAGCCTGGGAGTAAGTGTGTATTATAAGTCCAGAATTAGTGCTTAACTCGTGTTCAGTTCTTATGGACTACCTAGAAAAGTGACCACTATCTCCCTGTTTGGCTAAAAATTTGAAGAAATATTTACGTAAATTTTTCACCCATCAGCAGTGAAAGTAAAAAGAATAAAATCAACTGCAGTCTTTCTACAGCAACAATATCATTTATAACCACAAAGACACAATTAGCAATTGTTGCTGCTAAAAGAGTTAACAGTAGATTCATTACGCTCGCTCTCTATAGTAATGCGTTTCATTTGGGTATGGCAAAAATGAACAACCACACTACGCATTTTTTTCTAAATCAAATGTTAAAATGTAGTCATGTTTTTCCGAGGAAAGAAAAAATGTCTACACATTAAACCATGATGAGATTGCATTTTTTAAGCATTAATGATATGAACTTACACAGCATGTACATTCCCCCTAATAGACTAAAAGCTAATTAACAACTGAGTATGTGGCCAATTTCTAATGAGTATGATCAACACAAACTTGTAAAAGTAAAGTGCCAGACATTAAGATTTCCTTGAATTCCACTCATTTCGTGGAGGGATAATTAACTAGAAGTCATTATATTTTCATATCTGCACTTTTATAGCCATTGTATGTTTGCACTAGCAGTAAAACGATGAACCCTGGTTAAGGATATTTAAGTGAAAATGCAAATTCTCTTATCATTTGTATATTTTTTTTATTTATAATTTAAATATTGTGTTCGATTTTCTGCTTAACACTTAGAATACGCTTCTAAAAAAATAAAAAACTACAGGAATTACTAAACCGGTTCCAGGGGTGCCAAGAGGAAATCTGTCACCTAATATTCAACCCCCGTCTCCATCTATCTATTAAATGAGCTTAAACATATTTTACTTACCTTTGCCATCTTCCCTCTTCTTCCCTCCTCTGAGACCCTCTGAGAAACTCTGCTGTGAATGACAGATCACACTGGAGGAGTCTGCAAGTCCTGATTGACAGCAATAGAAAATTTGTACAGCCCATTGTATCTGCCAGCCAGGGAAAAAAGCACCCCTCTCCTCTTGTCGCTTTTACCCTTTTCATAGGTGATATTGTGCACCGTATTTTATGACATTGGTCGACTGTGTGCAATTATATGATCCATTAAATACTACTAGGTTACTTTGGCATGTGTATATGGGGACAATGCAGACAAGCTCTATGAACCATATACATTGTGTGAATCATGGCTCTAAATGGGTATTTATAGTGGAGGTATGGAGGAGGAGGGTACGTAGGAGAATACAAATCGGGGGTGCAGATGGGACGGTCTTATACAAGGCTTAGCATCAATAAATATGATTACTTTATTTGTGCAATAATAAGACAGGGCTGAATGTAGACCATGGGAAGCTCAGTCCTCGGCTTCCTGCAGTGAACAACAGTATCTGCGATCATTTCACAAACCATTGTGGGACGTCGCAGGGCAGGTAAGTCATAGTAAATCCTGGGGTCGATATTGCCAGACTCCCAGCAAGGACATGATAGTCTGGATACCCTGACTATCATCATGGATGCCAGGATTTATTTTTTAGTAAATAGAGACCATAGTCATAAACATGGAGACCTTAAAGTCGCCACAACATGTGATCTCTCTGTTACCTCTTGTCCAGTCACGTTGCCCCTGTCAATTAGAGCTTATGTTCTGCAATAATTAATGTTACCCCGCTGCAGAGTATACAGCGCACTCCAGAGGCTTTACACGGGTTGTCCATAAGGCCCTTTGTATTTTAGTTTGCCTGGCCAAGTCATATCACCCCCCCCCCCC
>JABWIB010005654.1:9735-25572 GCA_016617825.1 Platyplectrum ornatum
ATATTCATTGCCGATACTGTACATTGTGTAAGGATGTTATGTCACTTACTGAATACTATACATCACCAGTCATTGACGAATTTTGATCACTGACGAANGCTGACGAAAAGAAATCTCTGCAGAATTCGTCAGTTAGTGAATTCCCCCCCTGGTCTTTAAATACATCATTATACAAAGTGAATGTACATGATGGTCATTAAATGCATTTCAATTATTTAACATCTTCTCTATTAATATAGCTTAGTTTGTATGTTCTGTACTGCTAGTCATGTATCACTGTTCTTGAATATGTAGTTGAATATTAGTTTTACATGTTTATATTAGTTTTTCATGTGTTTTCTATCTCTTTCAGAAACTGATGGATAGGTATGATTTTGTGGAGGAAACTGCCCACAATGAAGAACCAAAGAAGAACACAGCCCAGATGTAAGATTTCACTATAATTGTTTTACATCTGGTTTGCATTTATTAGATGATATTGTATATTACTTCCAATATACTTTAAAAACATCTGAAATATTCAATAAGGCACAGGTTTGCCTGCTCAGGATGTAGAAAGCTCTCCTGTTACTGTTAAATGTACGCTCACTATATTAGATTTAAGTTTCTCTCAAACAATCATTTTTTCAGTGCTACATAATTGTACAGAACTAATTTACTGCACATTTTCCCCTTAGCCCTCGTGTATCAGAATCTGTCAACAATTCCCTTTTCCACCAACTTGCGGAACATTTGCAACAGCAAAATATAGAACATCTACGGCAACAATTCTTGGAGCAGCAGCATACTCCCAAGGTAATCATTGCTCCTGGGAAATCTTTAACTGCTTTTAGGATTTTTGGTCAGTTCTTTATTTCTTGTGAAATATTTCCTGACATCTGTAATGTAGAAGCTGAACATTTTTCTTCAGCTTATTTTACATCTATTGTTAATGTAAATATGTAATAACTGTCTTGTGTGTGCAGATGCCAGGCCAGGAAAGCCAAGACATGATGTCTGAATCAGAAAATTCTGCTACACCATCCCAGGATGACAGCCAGCAGGCATTTATGGAGAAAGAGCCACAGGTTCATGCTTCACTAAATATGCAAGAGGTAACATTGCTTTTTTTTTTTTGTTTAAAAAAACCATGCATTTCCAGAAAAAGACATTGGATATAGTTTGTATTCTAATTTAATTAGTAACTAGGAGAGAGATCCAAGCCTTTGCAGCAGTTATGGTGCCTCCATTCACAGCAGCTGGCGTTGGAAGGTCATTCACCTTTGCCCGCAAGGGAGTTGACAGCATACTTTGCTGTATCAATCATGCATACACGAAGTCACATGGTGGTCTATCACATCTGCGATTGGAGAGCTGTGCAGCAAGGCAGCTTGAATCTTGAGAAACCCGACCCATTATTGTCATGTTTTTCACTTTCATAAAGTGAATAAAAAAAAAATTTACCTGCCAATATTCTTGACACTATTTAGGTTGCGGATTACTTAATAATTATACACTATCCTGTTAATTGGTAGTAAGTAATGTATGATCTTTACTGTTTTAAGGACATGGATATTGACGAATTGCAGGATGTAAGTGAAGAACTCTTTGAAAAGGAAGAAAAGAAAATTATAAAAGAAGAAGTACCAAGGACTCGTTCAAAATCACGATCAAGGTTTGATCTTAAAGAGGTTTAAAACCTATAACGTGCACTCTGAGTTAGATGACATTGAAAATTATAATAAATCTATGTTGGTGTTAAGCACCTGTCTGTCTTGTAGTGTTGTGTATATGAGTGCAGGTCAGGGCTTAAAAAGACTCCCTGTGTGTACCCGGCTTTACAGTGGTAAGAAATACATTTAGGGTTAGATATTTCCCCATAGTATTTAGGTTATTGTGCATGGGAAGATAGATCACTATCTGTTCTGTCTTAATACCCCCACCATGCATATTTACTATACAAAGGGTGATATTATTCTGGAACATGAGGATTTACCAATTTTTACACCATCATGACTACCGTTTGACTTGTAAATTTTTTGTAAGCTTTAGATCTTTGTTTATCTCGGTAATAGTTTCTACTTGAAACGGGAGACTTTTGCACCCACATATCCAGAACTGTGACTATTAGAACCCTGTTTTAGTTTATAGTTTGTTTGCTTTTTCAATTTGATTATTTTTAATGCTTAATTCCATTATGTATCATAATTTTTTATGGGATCTTGGCATTTCCCCTTGTTTAGCTAGATCAGGGGTAGGCAAACTGGGGCTCTCTAGGTATTGTCAAAAGACAAGTTCCAGCATATTTTAACTGCAAGTATGCTGGAACTTATATACAACTGCTCAAAAAGGGGGCATTTTTTGCACGGCGAGTGTGTAAATTGGATGCATATTAGTACTACGTGTGAGTACTCGCATGACATTCCACTATCTCTTATATAGCAGCTGCTCGTCATGTGGTAGTTGGACTTTAGGCATGTTTGAGTTGTTAATAATTCTTAATAATTCTTGAACAGAGATTTCCTAAGCGACTACCTTTTTTGTGACATTTCAGTAGATGTCAGTGCTTTGTGTTAAGGTCGAAGCAGGGTGTCTGAAAGTGTTCCTTCCCTTACAGGTAGAATTATAAAGGACTTTTTATGGTTTTTGCACTCATTGCAAAATAATTTACCGATCCTTATTGGGAAACATTGGTCTATATTGGTTTGTGGTTTATTTTTTTGGTTTTAGCCATGTTAGACAACAATTCTGAAAACATAAAGTACTCTAGCTCCAACTTTTTCAGGTGAATGCCAAAAGTAATAACTATTTTCAAGAGGCACATCCCAATGTACACTTCCTTTATTGTTATAACAGCAATGTTTAATATATTAAACAAATATCATGTGTGTGACTGTGATACAAAATATATCCTATTAGAATATTTATATGTTTATTTATTTAAGATCACCAAGGAAGAGACGGTCAAGGTCCCGTTCTGGATCCAGGAAGCGCAAGCACAGAAAACGTTCTCGTTCAAGGTCAAGGGAGAGAAAAAGGAAGACCTCAAGGTCATACTCAAGTGAAAGAAGAGCAAGAGAGCGAGAAAAGGAGAGGCAGAAAAAAGGCTTGCCTGCTATTCGTTCCAAAACTCTAAGTGGTATGTATGACACATACTTTACTAGTTCAGTTTATTCTGTGTTTGTATGATGGTGTATTTTATCATTTATATTCTTTGTTTTTTTCACTACTCATTTACAATTCTTAGTGTGCAGTACCACCTTGTGGGTAGGACAAGTCGACAAAAAGGCAACTCAACAAGATTTGACAAATGTCTTTGAGGAGTTTGGGCAAATTGAATCAATAAATGTAAGTCATCGGCTCCAAATGTATGTATTTTATTTTATGCCTTAGAGCACTGCTAATTGCCTTATGTGATTCTGGTGACCCAGGTCTATGAGAAAGGTAATCCATAACGTGCTATATATCTATTTGTATGGAAAGCATTCAACTACTAGGCCCATATGTACTAAACTGTCAGAATGAAAAATGGAGCTGTTGCCTATATCAACCAGTCTGATCATTCTTTAGACATTCTTTACTATGTAATAGGAAATTGAAACCTAATTGATTTGGTTGCTAAGGGCAGCACTTCCAACTTTTCCATTCTTCAGTTTAGTAAATCTTGCTGCTGGTTTCAGTAATACAACACTAAACCCTGAGGGGAGTTTCCAAAAGGAGAGGAGCTCAAGCAGTATTGTAAGACCTATATAAGAATTATAATTGTATCTGGGAAGTCTTACAAACAGCTGTACAACATAGTGTGTCCATACATCTTTAATGAAGAAAAGATGTTTTTATTTTTTAAGCCTGCAATAGAGAAAATGCAACAAAGAGTAGGAATCTCAATTGGCAGAAGGGTGTACACACTTACTCCACCTATGAACTTAGATGAAAAATTGCCTTGCCTGTTAAAGAAACTAGGTCCTCTCCTTTTTTCTGTTTTGAAGTCCTAGCTGGCAGTAAGGAGGGCCTAGATCCTAATTCCACTGGTATGGGGACCGGGGAATGCCATCTTTAATGCCTGCATAGCTGCTGGGTCTGTCTGGTGGTGTCCATTTGAAAAAATGCTGACCCTACTTGACAATCTGTCACCCCAGTCCACCGTATGCTGGATCAAATAATGGGAAATGCACTGTTGGCAATTAACTATATGCAGGGTCATTACAGATAGAAGATACAAACCCCAAAATTCTCTAACACACACAGATTTTGCAGAAGTTTTTTTCCTATCTAATATTAGTCAACTATTATCACAAATTGGCATAGCTGAAATGTTATTCAATCCTTATAAATAACTTTGTTCTGTCATCCATAAACACTAATTGACTGATCAAGTCTGATTGCTGGTATTTTGAATCAAAAAGTAACACATGTTTTTATGAACATGCACTGCGACATTAACTTCCAATCGTAACTTTGCAAGTTGCCCTGTTGTCAAGCCAAATGTTGTCCGCACCAATTTGTAATTTGCTGGTCTAATACTAATAATGTAAAGTCATAGCACTAACTTTCTAAACATGTTTTCATATTAAAAGGTGATACTTGGTTCATTGTCATTGGCTAAATAGAGTTGTCCATTTTATAACTACTGTTTTCCTCTCAGATGATTCCACCTCGAGGATGTGCTTATGTGTGCATGGTACACAGACAAGATGCCTTTCGAGCTCTTCAAAAGCTGAGTTCTGGCTCTTGTAAAATTGGTTCTAAAATCATCAAGGTATGTATTACACAAAAATATTTGTAAGATATGCCTGACTAATGTGCTGCTGAGCACTGACATTTTAGGGTCATAGTTACATGTGTGTTCACTTTTACAGTGCAATATTTATTTATTTTCTACCTGCAAGTCTACTTTTTTCTTTACTTCTATCTCAGAATCTACCTTAATATCCACAACAGTGGTAAATTAACTCTTTCAGTTTACATTATCATTAGTCATGGCGTAATTGCATGTGGTAAATACCACCAAATACATTGTTATAAAATAAAAAAAAAAATTGAATGCATTGCTAATTGTTTCATCATCCTAGATTGCTTGGGCTTTAAATAAAGGAGTGAAGACAGAATACAAACAGTTCTGGGACGTTGATCTTGGAGTCACGTATATTCCATGGGAAAAAGTGAAATTAGATGATCTTGATGACTTTGCAGAAGGTGGAATGATAGACCAAGAAAGCATTAATAATGGTAAATGTTTAAAAAAAAAAATCTAGTTTGTACTAGGTATGTAACAATAAGATATAAAACATCTCACAAATGACAGGAGAAAGTTGCACCACAGTAACAGCATAAACAGGTAGCTGAGACAAAAATCTGTATCACTGTGACAAGCCATATGAGAAAATACTTAGGAAGTACAAAGAACTAGTGAGATTGGAAAGGGCATGGGGGGGGATGTTGGCAAGAGGGAAAGGTGTTAACAGCCTTCCACTTGTGAGCAATTTGAACCTTAGACTTGCCCAACATATATATGTTGTGCAGCTATCAGATTGTCTATTAGTATACACAAAAGGAACACACAAAAGGCAATTAGAAGTCCGCTGTGATCCCTAGAACGGCGGCCACAAGAGAACTGACGGTCCAGAAAGAGGTAATTCGAGGACGTGACCACAAGTCGTGCCAAAATGCCCCCACAGTGCCACATTGTCTCCAGCATAGATTAGAGGGCCCAGGGAACATACAGTGTAAGTTATCAGGAGTCGACCTTAAGATGTTTCGCAAATAGCCACACTGATATAGATCATTTGGCAACCCGGTTGCGGATATCTTCCTAATCTTCGAGTCTCCTAGAATTTTTTCAAACACTCAGAATTTATATTTAGCGTTAATATTTATTTGTTTCTGGTAAATTTATGTATTGCTTATATTTTCTGTGCATATGATAAAGCATATTTTACTTAGCATCTTTCTTCCCCCCCGTTCTAGAGTGGGAATCTCAAAGGAACATAGAGCCTGTTGTAGTAAAAGAGCCTGTGACTGCACCTACTACTACTGTGTCAAGTCCAATTGTTCCAAAATCCCAAATAATAACAACACAGACTGAAGCGTACACTCAGCCTGTTGCCATGCTCCAGGTAAGGAAGTCCAAGAATACAAATGGTAATGTGATAAAACTGAATTGGGTGCTTCTTTCACTATTAGTTATAGTAAATAATTGTATTTTTATTTTGTTTAACTTCATGTAAAATGAGGAAGAATGTTGGTTTCATTAATCCACTTTTTGTTTATTTTTCGGGTGTATACAAATAAGATCATTCCTAAAAGGCGATTGACATAATCATGAAATAACATTGGATCAGATCCCGACCATGGAAAATGAAAAGCAAAGTGGAGTGCACATGTGCGCCCCACTGGTTTAGACGGATCCAACCTTATGTAAACAACAAATTATGTAGAGGGGGCCGTGCGTACACCTACGCTTACTTCAGCCCTTATGTACTATGCTGCTCTCCACACCACCTTACATTTAAGCAAGGACAGTGCAGAGAAAAGAAGGGATCTATATGCAGATTCCTGTATCTATGGGGGAGTAGTCTGCCCCCATACATAGAGAAATCTGTGTAGTGTCGATTACCACACAAATAACTGGATCCGGCCTATTAAATATATATTATATGTGTTTGTATGCTGCCATTGATTGCACTGATCCTGTGGTACGTATTTTCTGCGTTAGGGTCAGTATAGCTACCAGATCTGAAAGGTCTGGGTCCTATAGAACGCACTGGCCTTTATAAGGACACAGGTAACCTGTCCTTCTGCTGCTAATACTTAGCTGTTTAAAGCATTGGCATTTCTATGAGCCTACAGTGCAGGATAAACACAGGCATTGTGGTTATAGAGAATAACAAATGAAATCCCTAAGCAGTCTGTATAATGTTCCTTTTCTATAATACTCCAAATACCAAAGAGGTAGGAATAAATAAACTGTATTTATTAAAATATCATAGAAACATATTTACAAATCTCCAATTTATAAATAGTGTAGGTGACATTCCTTGTGAATAAACTATGAAAACCACTGGCATATTCAGGGAGCCACATAGAAAAACAATGCAGGCGCCATTGCAATAGTAGTATGCCCGTAAGCTGCTGGCACAGGGGAAGGTTAGGGTTAGGCAACAGGGAGGGGACAGCTGGATTTATGTGGGGGTATGCAAGGGTAGGGTAAGACTGCAGGGATAAGAGGGCTAGGCTTAGGGTAATGTAAGGGGGAGGGATAGGGGAAGAATACAAAATACTGGTCAGCGCTGCTGGAGTCATGAAACTTCGGTGTCATGGAGCCCTCTGTTGCTCCAGACTTTCCATAACTCATAATTTATTGGTCTGTGATTTTGTGCTAATATATTCCACTTTGTAAACTGTCTATTGAATACAGTTATTCTGGTTAAGTGAGTGTATCTGTTTGAATTCTTTTTTTTTTTTTTTAACTTTGTTTTCAAATCAGATTCCAGTGACTCCTGCAGTCCCTGCTGTAAGTTTAGTACCACCTGCGTTTCCTGTTTCCATGGCAGTTCCTCCACCAGGCTTCACAGCTATTCCTCCACCTCCTTTTATGCGAGCAGGTTTCAACCCTTCACAACCACCCCCAGGTAAACAAAAACAAGCACAAAATATACAAAGTATAAATTGATTTTTTTCCGTGAAATATACTAGTATTATCATTTGTAAACACTGACAGATGTGGTAAGATATTGCCCCATCCAGGTCTCCATCTACTGAAGCTGAATATTTATGCCACAGGCACAGCTATCCTCTATCACATAGTATATCACAATGGTGTGACTTATATTACTGCTTTCAAATGAAAATCTCTCAAGCTCAAAGCACTTAAAAAATGTTCTGTTTGTAAAAAGCAATTTATTGTGTAGGCAAGTTCTGAACTTGTAGGGTACAAGGTAAATCTATGATAGGAAAATATAAATTGTATTCAGTATGTACTTAATCAATTTTTCATTATTTCATACAGGTTTTATGCCGCCACATGTTCCACCACCCACAATGCCTCCTCCCGCTCTAAGCTCTGCTATTTCAACAGGTAAGTGAAGTTTCACACTATGGGAACAGGATAATTAATGTCAGGCTTTTAAAAGAATTTTTTTTTGTATTTGAATAATTCTGTTAATTCCAATAGGGTAATTTTTATAGACAGAAGACCAGTGGTTTCCAAATTTCTCAGCTCGAGGCACCCTTAGGGTCTCCATAACTTTTTTTTTTTTTCAAGGCACCCTTAACACAACATAATTACTAAAGCAGTCCCCAAGTTTTTGAGTAATAACTATTTAGGTAAAGGCAGAAATACTTGACAGGTTGACAACAAATCCCTTTTTGTATTTATTGCATTCATATTTGTCTATACCACATATGTAGTTATGTATGTCTCATTAAAAGTTTAATGAGTATTTAGTTCAGTAGATAATTATTTGTGATCTGAAAAAATATGATGCAGCCTATGTTTTTCTTAGAAAGTAAGACATGACCAGTCTAATATTAATAAGACTAACACAGGCACACATTTCTGTTGCCATGTTGCTGCTTAAACTCTGATTTAGATAGGTGACTTTCAATACTTTTTTTCAGTATGTGTTTTAAATAACCATTTTATGTGTTTATTTTAAACAGCATTAGTTCCACGTCTACCTATCTCTGCAGAAGGGATGAAAGAGGTGTCATATAACAGTCTAATGCTACCTGTTGGGTCAGTTGTTACCACATCAGTATCCACATCATCAGTTTTTAACACAGCTTCTCATGAAGAAAAAAGGCAAGCACTTGCTGAAGGCATTATTGATAGAACTACTTTAAATGGTAAGGATCATTTGTTTATGAAAGAAAATCTAATAGAGATCATTATTCTGTAATGTTAAGTGTTCTCCCGGCTATTTTTCATCAGCTGCCCTTTAGCTGAGACAGTTGTTCTTAGTTTAGCTGCACTCTTAACACAAGAAACTATTGGCCTAAATTCACTAAGCGGGGAGTTTGCAGGGGAGTGGAAAAGTGGGGATGTTGCCCATAGCAACCAATCAGATTCGAGATCTGTTTAATTTTACATACTGGAGAATGTGAGCTTGAATCTGATTGGTTGCTATGGGGAAACATCCCCACTTTTCAATTCCCCTGCAAACTCCCTGGTTAGTGAATTTAGGCCGTAGTCTTGAACCATTATAAAGATAGCAACCATTTTATTATTGCAAATGCTATGGAGCAAACATTGGTGTTTAATATTTTAGGGTAATGTTTTTGACAAGAAAATTTCATTTATAAAATTATGTGTATATTTTGTTTATTATTTTTCAGCATCTCAAAGTGCAGTTGTCAGCAATGCTGGGATCTTTGGAATGCAACCACAAGCACCTATTTCAGCAACTGTTCCTCCATTGACTATGCCTGGTAGAATAACTGGCATGCCTTTCCTAGATATTCGTCCTGGATTACTGTCCCAACCAGCAGCTGCAAGGTTTGCTTTACTGACTCCAGCAATGCCGCCGCCACCACCACCACCACCTAGGAGCATGCTTCCTCCAGCTCTTATTGACCATTCTGTACATTCTCTTGCATTTCCACCAGGAGATATCTTCCCTTGTCCTGGTATTCAGTCTAGACTAAATTCTGATAATGTTCCAAATCAAGAAGAAAACACCCCTTTGCAAAGCAGTACTTTACAACAAGAGGGGGACCAAGATTACCGTTTCCCTCCCATAGAAAATCGTGAGACTGTTAGTCAGACTACTGAGGGTGAACATGAAGAAAGTGTACCATTAGCTGTTAGCCAAGAAAATAAAAGTTCAGCAGAGGAAATTGATAATCTTAAACATGCAGAAGATGATCATGAACCACAAGATATGGCTGTTGTAGATACTTGTGAGGGAAAGGAGAAACTTGCAGACTATAATGTAGGTCAGTTATCACCTGAAGGTGCACATGGCAGTGAAAGAAAAGCAGAAAGTTTAAAAGGCTCTGACCCTCATCCTTTTGAAAATAAACTAAAAAGTCCACCAGACTCTAATGAAATTTCCCCAAGAACACCATTAGATGGCAGGCAAGGTTTTAGCAGCCCTCCATTAGATTTATTACCATCATTTGGTAGACATCCACTTGAGATTAGAGACATTTTTGGTAGGTCTCTACCAGAGGGACGAGATCATTTTGGGAGACTNCCCCCAGAAGGAAGGGACCAACTTAGCAGACCCCTCATGGACAGTAGAGATCACTTTGTACGACCTGTAGATGGTAGAAAGTCNTTTGGAAGACCACCAATGGATGAGAGAGAACATTTTGGAAGGCCATCTTTAGATACAAGGGATCATTTTTGTAGACTAACTGCAGATGGTGGTAGAAGAGAACAGTTACATTTTTCTCCTGATAAACCCTGGGGTCATAGAGGAGATTTTGATGAAAGGCAAAATCCATTCCCTGGATTTGGTGGTCCAAAAGGGTTTCAAGATGAAAGACATCGTCANGGAAGCTTCCGGCATGAGTTAAGGAATGTCCCAGGGTGGAACAGAGTATTTGAGTCAGATGCACACAGGGATTTTGATGACCGACGACGTTCATGGGAAAGACATAGGGATAGGGATGATCGAGAATTTGGCTTCCGCAGAGAAGTTAATGGTAACCGCTTTGGAAGAGAGAGGCAGTCAAGCAACTGGGTACCTCTTCAGCCACAAATTTTTGAATATTTCCCAGAAACCACTACCACTAAGGAGAAAGATGATGGTGTGCCTCAGGTTAATGGTGAAATGCCAGAGACTGACAGTCAACCACAAACTGCNAAAATTTCAAATGATAAAGAACTTTGTAAACAAGAATCCTCAGACAAGGTGAATGAAGCAAAAGAGGTCACTACAGACGCTGAAGTAGAAAGTCAACCAGTGGTTGAAAGCACAGAAAATGAGGGGACATAATCATCACTCAGTAGGTAAAGATACCTTTTGTAAAGTTGTGATCTCTAAGTAATAGATTANTAGCTGACTGGACCTTAATAGTTTGTGGATTGTCAGCCTGACTTAATCTAATGTTCACTTTTCACTTAAGTAACTATACACCTTACTTGTATAGTCTGCTCTTAATCTGATCATAGGTAGTTTAGTTGTTTTTATTTTTTTGTTTTAAATTAGGTATTACAAACATTGCTCCACGTGCTTTTTATCATCAATAGACGCATTTGTGAAATGTCCGGCAAAAAGACTTCCTATGGAAGAATGTAACATTTTTACAGCTATTGGTAAAAAGAATGTTGGGACTAGCTGCATATCGGGCTGCTGCTCCGTTTTAAAGTTTAGAAAATGCTGTGATTGTTTTTATGTTCCTGCAAATTGGTTTCAAAATAGATATTTGCAGAATGCAGTACTAAGGTTAAAAAATATAAGGAAGACAATGAGGGTTGTAAAGTTGTCATAACCCATGTATTAATCCGAAGTTAAGTGTCTGTGATTTGTTTCTTGTACTGCAGTGAGTTAAAAAAAAATGTTTTAATGTTGGGTGCATTCTGTTTTTAGATCCTAATAAAACATTTGTTTGATAACAGTGTTCCAGGTATTGTATTTTTTTAAGTTGAAAAATGTTTGTTTTGATGGTTGTGCTGCTAGTGCAGCATGAAAATGGTTTAACTGCCTCTAGTTATGTAAACTGTGTAGTAATTTACATCTTTGTATACATAACATGAAGCTGAATATACACCTATGCAATCATAATATAGATGCAATGGCTTTAGCAATTTCACTGCCGATCNAGATAATGCCAGATCACTTGTAGATACTTTAACAGTTTAACAGCAAATCTAAAATCAGCATCGCATCTAAACATTTGCTGAAAAAGTGTATTCCCAGAAGACTGCCAGTAGGTGAGACTGTCATACATGCGTACACACCACCACGTTTGCTAGGCACACCAGTGACATACATAAAACCAAATCACCATCCAACCTTTATTAATAAAATTCATGATTNTGGGCTTGTAAAAATCGTTACACTAAAATATGCAACTTTAGGCTATACTGGGACACTATGCATAATATCTATAAGCCAGACATTTCTTTTTCCATTTAACCAATCATATTCTATCAATCATTCTCTTGAATATCTTCTGATTGGTTTTAATGTGTAANGCACCCACTAGAAGTTTAGCAGATCATTTTTCAGATGGGAATAGGTCTTGCATATACAAGACAGGATGGAGAAACATTTACAGTGGTATGCAATTTAAAATGTTTCTTTTTCTCTTTTTAAATAAGTAATTTCATTTAAAGCCACTTAAATTTCAATGGAATGGTTTTGATAATAAATGAATAACAGCTNATATCTTAAATGAGTTTTAGACTCATTCTAGACTTTTTATATTAGTATTNTGTGGGGCTTTTGGCTGTCCACTGAACCGGAGGTTCTTCAAACCAATGGACTGTTATCTCAAACTGTGATACTGATTCAGAGTAGTAATCTTCCACCTTGATAAACCATGTTTCAGTGTTAGAGGTGCAAGCTGTATCCTGTCATTTTTGCATACATGCTGGGGGAAAAAATCATGATTGATTTTGCATATTGTATGCAAAAACAATATATTCCTAAATCCAGTTTGTAGAACTGCAAAACATTACCATTCAGTTGATTTTTTTGTTCCCTCTTTCCTGTTACTTCTCTGCCCCTGTGTTTGTGGTCCTGGCCCATTTGCTAAAATGACAAAAAGTATAAATACTGAGGCTGGCACAACCCAATCTATCAGTTTACTTGCTCAGTGTGCATACAAAACCAAATATATTGATGCAGTCACACAATTCATGCCACTATGCCTATGGGGCCTATGGGCGTAGTTGCGTATGGAAGTACTCGAACATAGTATGATGCAGGGCCGGTGAAAAGGGGGACAGCTGTGACAGGCCCCAAGCTTCAGGGAGCCCTGTTACTAGTGTTATCACTATTTGGGGGGGGGGGGGGGGATTTCTGTTGCCGGTTGGCCCTGGTATGATGTATAATATGTATCAAGTAACAATTGTTGGCAATAGTTACTTCTCTAGTGAAATGCATGACTGGAAATTTTGACCTGGTTACCATAATGCATAGATATAAATGTTTACTTTTTACACATGGTTAATTGTAGTACAATAGAAAAAAATGGGATTAGAGCTAGACATGATAGGTATGCTCAGAATACTTCTCAAGTAGTACACTGTAAGTGAGAGACGAAGCGTGAACATGTGATGATCATGAAGTGAGCCCTGTTCAATGTACAATATATGCATTACGTAACAGTTTATTGCTACTCAACATACAAATAACGTTGATGAAAACTGTGGGTGNATTGCACAGTAGCATGTGAGAAGATTAAAGTCCTATGTCAATTGAAGGATCATTATCATCAAGTCGGAATGGATGTAAGACTGGGTTTTTAAAGAGTAGTAGCAATAAATCCAGCTACCCGCACCTCTCTGATACTTTTTCTAGATGTTGCATGAGTGCAAGTAGAAAGTCCCCTCCACCTCTCCATACCTTGCTGTGAAGGCAAATCCCCAAAATTGCTCTTTATGTAGTCACGGGGAGAGAAATAACCAAATTACAAGTTGCATACCTCCAGACACACACCCATAACAATGTACAACGACACTCCCAGAGCTTTGATTAATATACACATACAACTGTAGCATGAGGATAAGCCAGCATGATAACTGTGCAATGGTGATACACGTGCCCTGTGAAGAAAACATTTAAAGCAAATACCTATACAGTGTAACTGGAAGTATTCACAGTGCTTTACTTTCTCCTCATTTTGTTATATTACAAATAATAATCATTAACCCCTCAAGATTT
The DNA here is from genome assembly GCA_016617825.1 of Platyplectrum ornatum. Classification (NCBI taxonomy): domain Eukaryota; kingdom Metazoa; phylum Chordata; class Amphibia; order Anura; family Limnodynastidae; genus Platyplectrum; species Platyplectrum ornatum. Next base: position 23,553 of record JABWIB010005654.1, read on the forward strand.
TCCACACAATAGCCCATAATGACTACATGAAAAAGTTTTATGGGGTTTTTTTTTTAGATTTTTTGCAAATTCATTAAAATAATAAAAAAACCTATGAATTCACATGTACATTTATATTCACAGCCTTTGCTCCATACTTTGTTGATGACGGCAATTAAATCCTCAAGTCTTTTTGAATATGATGCAACAAGCTTGACACACCTATTTTTACTGCACCTCTCACGCTCCATCAGAGTGGATGGGAAGCCATTTTTAGATCCCTTCAGTGATGTTCAAGTCTAGGCTTTGTTTGGCTGGGCACTTGGGGACATAGAGGCTGGCTGCCATATTATTTTTACTAAGGAGTGGCTACTAAGGAGATGGTTGCCCTTCTGGAAGGTTGTCCTCTCTCCACAGAGGAATACTGTAGCTGTCTTCTTCTTGGTTCTTGGAAACCTCCCTGACCAGAACCCCTCTAACCTGATTAGATGGCTGGGCCAGCTCTAGGAAGAGTCTGGGCGGTTCTGAACCTTATTCCATTTATGAATAATGGAGGCCATTATTACTATTCATAGTAATCATGACACCTAATCACTGGGATTAGTGTACTGTGAGGTTCTCGGTTAGAAAAATATAGCAGAACATTGTCTGCAAATGCTGCGTATTGGAATGTAAGCTTTATTTTTATCTAAACTTCGCAAAAGCTTATTAGGCCCTGTACAATCACAAGCTAACCTCATACTCATAACTGAATGTCTCCCCATAACAAATCCTAATTAACGATTCAAAAGAAGGGTCAGCAGCATGGACAGCACCTGAGGGATTAGGATTTTAAAATCAATATTTAGCAGCATGATGGGCCGATAATAGGATACTAATTGTGGGTCATTATTTGGTTTGGGGGGGAATATGGTACTTGCAAAAATGAAGGAATTCTGTAATAGTGGGAAGAATATTAAGAATTAGTAGTTTGTACTATTCTGAGAGTTGACTTGAGCTGGGGGCTTTCTTATTTTGTGGATTTTTTTTTTATGGTGTGAGAAACTACTAAAATAATGGGTCTTTACAATATATCCAATTGTTCTTGAGTGATAATGTTATAATTGTTTCATACCATGTTTCCCCGATAATAAGACACTGTCTTATTTTTTTTTTTTTTGGTCCAAATAAACACCATAGGTCTTATTTTCAGGGTAGGTCTTATATTAATTAACATTGACAGAGATTTATATAAACAGTCCTGCTTTTATACTTATCAAGCCCCCAGTCCTGGGGAATTTGCTAGGGTTTATTTTCGGGGTAGGGCTTATTTTGGACTGTTGTACGAAAATTGGGGTAGGTCTTATTATCGGGGAAACATGGTAGAGATTGAAGGTCGATACAGTGTAGTAATTTTTTTTATTTTGTAGGATGTCCTCCGATTTAGGGAAGTTGTGTGAGTGCGGATCTGCGCCTTTCGAGGCTTCTTACCCCAACAGAAATGCTTATGTTTGGTGTATTAAATTGTCGCTGTGTCTAGGCATCCCGAGGGATTTCTCATTTAGGATTGTAGTGAGAGGGTCACTGCTCCGCACTTCCCGTATATTTGTTTTGTTTTTTGTTTTTGAGACTTTGTTTTTGAGATGGTGTTCTTGATGTTTTTAAGGTAGGATGTATTTTTCTTTCTTGGTGATGGCTTAGAGAACAAAGTAACTATTTTTGCGGATGATTCTAAAATATGCAGAGTTATAAAAACAGAGGAAGATGTCGTTTATCTGCGAAGGGATTAGAATAAACTGGGGGAGTGGGAAGCCAAACGGAAGATGCGATTGAACATAGATAAATGTAAAACTATGCATTTAGGTCACAATAACACACATGCAACCTACACATTAAATGGGATTAATCTAGGGGAGTCTTCAATGGAGAAGGATTTAGGGGTGCTTGTAGATAATAAACTTAGCAATAGGGCTCAATGTCAATCAGCAGCAGCAAGGGCCAATAAGATATTAGCATGTATAAAAAGGGGCATAGATGCAAGGGACGACTGTGTCATTTTACC